>JAOYMZ010029089.1:0-16954 GCA_025802335.1 Pinguicula primuliflora | reverse complement strand
CAAATCCCTAATTTCCTTAGTCGATCGCATGTTGTGCCCTCCCCCTTTCCGATTTCCTGTGTGATGGGGTGATTCAATTTCTTGTGTAATGGGGGAATTAACATATAATGGGGATAAGAGTATAAAGGGGGCAATTTTATATGGTGGCACACTTATAAGGATACTAACAATTGATAATAGAATTTCTCCCCCTTAAAAGATAACTTTCATAATCCGTGTACTCAATTGAAAAAGGAAGGATTATCTTACGCATATAATATTTTTCGTACCATTACATCCTCCCCCTAGGACACAATTTCGTCCTCGAAACTTTAGCTCACTCGAACAAGTACGGATATTCTTGATGCATGCACACGTCTGCCTCCCATGACGCATCCTCTTCACCGTAGTTTGACCATTGTACCTTCACGTACGGAATTTGGCGGGACCTTAAGTTGACCACCTTGGAGTCAATTATTTTCACTGGATTTTCTGCCCGACCAAGATCCTCCGTAACTAGAAACTGCTCCACTTCCAAGACATTGGTCGGATCACCAATGTACCGTCGTAGTTGCGACACATGGAATACATTGTGCACCCTGGACAGTCTTGGGGGTAGAGCTAAACAATAGGATACCTTACCTATTGGTTCCAAAACTTCGTACGGTCTTATGTACCTTGGCGCCAATTTACCTCCTTTACCAAAAGGTTAACTCCCTTGGTTGGCGAGACTTTGAGGTATTCTTTATCCCCTATGTGGAAGGTGAGAGGGCATCGCCTCATATCTGCCCAGCTTTTCAGGCGGTTCTGGGCCCTCTTCAGGTTCTCTCTTATAATCTTTACCTTTTCCTTCGCCAACTGGACTAATTCTAATCCCGAAATCAGCCGTTCTCCCACCTCATCCCAGTATGCCGGCGACCGACATCGTCGACCATACAATACTTCATAGGGGGCCATACCCAATCCCGAATGGTAACTGTTATTATAAGCAAATTTGGTCAAGGGCAGATAGTCCGCCCATTGTCCTTTGAAATTCAGGATGCATGACCGTAACATATCCTCCAGCGTTTGTATTGTTTTTTCGATTGTCCATCGGTTTGCGGATGATAAGTTGTGCTATAACTAAGGGTTGTTCCGAGTGCCTCTTGAAGACTCTTCCAAAACCCGAAGTATATCTGGTGTGTAGCAGATGAGACAATTGGCCATCTCTTCTTTGAATGTATGCAAGCACAGGAGACACAGAGTGAGATCTATAAGTGGATAAGGTGTACTGCAGTTCAAGAGAACAATCCTTTGGAGCACTTTACGCAGCATACGAGTCTGGTGTAGGGTAAAAGAGCCATGAAATTCGGAAAGCTATCTGGGTGTCTACGGTTTGGCACCTATGGAGAGATAGGAATAGCATACGGTTTGATGATGAGGAAGTCGAAAATACAATAAAAGATATCAAGTTTCAGGTATGGAATTGGCTGTCTGCACACAGGAGAACTTCGTGAGTTAGCACTATCGCAGATTGGATATGTGATCGATTCTTGCTATGCATATAACTGTAAGGCATTGACATCATGGTAGGGGCATGCTCGTAGATGGAAGGATAGATTGACTTCCATAATTTAGCTATGTACAAATTTTGAGAGTGAAATACAACTATTTACTTATAAAAAAAAAGGTAAGAAGGAAATAACCTCAACGGGTTGGTCTATTAGTACATGACTTAAACTTAATCCAAGTTTTAAGTCCAAATTTTACCCAATTCATTGATCGCTTTGCATAAATCTCATGGATTAATGAGGCTCAAAAAGAATCATGTACACCATGATTATAAAAAAAAGGTGAGATGAAAGTTGGCAATGTCGCCCAAAAACTTTATCCTGAATGTATTCCTTTTGGCTTTGTCACCTACAAAGACATTGAAAGCATTAAAAAATATTATTAAAACTAGACAACACTTAGATTCGATACTACAATTCTTTTCTTTAAAATACTTCATTGGAGTTAAAGATTGGTACTCTCACAGTATAGTTTCGACCTATAGAAAATTAAAATAATGAAAAATTGTAGAAAAATACCTGGTGACATTATACCCGTAAACCTATCGGTATTCTACCCTTGAATGAAAAGCCTATAAAGAGTAAAATCTAATGGTTTCGATTTAGTTGAGAGTAACTCCTACTCATCCAAACCTCTAGTGAAGAGGGTAAACCGTCTCGTCTCATAAAATTTTTTACCGCATACCTCCTGTGGACGGCAGGAAATCCAATTAAAAGAGAGTACGATATCCGGCTTGTCTCTTTATACAAAAGTTTTTTGTGTGAGCATGTCTAACCCCAAAGTTTTCGTGTGTAATATAGTGATCCTAAAATAATTTAACATATGCTTTGACCTATTGCCACATTTTACAATGCTTTAGGAAATGTCGGCTTGGCGTATAGATGACGATGGAGAGTCTCCTTGAAGTTGTGGAAGAATTGCTTGTAGCAATTGATCGTTTAGATAAAATTGGTGCTCTCATTGTTGTGATCCCCTTTCTGCTAGTGTGTATGCTGTTGTATTGGTCATTGAGGAGCATAATACCGTTCGAAAGTTGAAACCTTGCTTGAGAACTTTTTGGATGTCCAAGAGTAGTTGTCTAATTCTCCATGAGCCCTGCATTACATTAGAAATACCAGAAGAAGTCACTGACATGTTTACACCATTGTTCTTGACTCTCAAGTTTTCAGGTTCAACATTGCGGACAAGTGCGGAGTGGCTTGTTTCAACTTTTCCTCGTGAGAGAAAACATTGGAGATATTTCTGTCTTTGCAATATTTTTTCCCAAATTTTGGCCCAAGGACAGATTACGTCCTTCCTCATAAGATTATAATTTGATATCTCCTCTTTATTTTCTTTGATATTTTTGCCCACAAATCCTCTCATCAAGCGAAACCACCCACGTTCATCCATGGAAAAACCACAGATCCCGTGGACTTTACCTCCCCACAAATTCTCTCCCCCTGGATTTACCTCCCCAAATCCGAGATCCTGCTTCTATTCCCCAACTCAATAAGCATTTGACGAGGGCATATATTCTTTTATGGCTTTCGTCACACATACCCAGTATTAGAGAAAGCGTTGGGCGGCCCCGGGACGTTTTAGGACCGCCCAGTGCCCAGGCCGCTTAGTCGGCGCTCAGCCGCCTGGGCAAAATGAACTTTTTAATTATTTTTTTTGGGGAAAAATAATTTTTCCCTAATGAGAGGACGACCGCCTAGGCGGCCCTGGGTGGTCGTTTAGGCGCCCTGTACGGGCGCCCAGCCGGTTGGGCCGCCCAGCATGGGCGATTTGGCCCAAAGCGGTGCGGATTTGAGAGTGCGGCCGCCTAGTCGGCGCCTAGGCGGCCGCACTCTCGAACACTGTCATCCTTCTCGGCGAAACTCCGACTGGTTTTCTGATCGATTTTGCATTTGTTGTTTTGAAGGCAGGTGTTTCTTTATCGATTGGATGTGTTTTTTCTCCTTTTACCGTGTTACTTGTCCATTTTATCCCATTTTTATTTTCGCTGACTCCATTGATGTGTTATTTCTTCAGGCTTGACATTTTAAGATGTCTTTCATCCCATTTCGTTTCTACCTATACCTTCAACTTTGACACACTTCATAAACTCTCTTATATGACACCCATCACAACTGCGCTCATTTTTTAATGTATGATTGTGATTATTGCCACATGAGTAATTTATGAAAATGTATTCTCTCACTATACTTCTTGACACTGAATTATCAATAAAGAATTTTTCCGTTTTGAATTAAAAAAAATTCAGTGTCTGGGCTCATAAAGAATTTTTCCTGACATGGGAATTCTTTATGAATTATCAGTGTCTATTACAACAACTTTGCTAAAAAAAGTGTCTATTACAACAACTTTGCTAAAAAAAGTGTCTATTACAATAATTATACATATTTTTCCATGTCATGTAATTGGGCTCATAAAGAATTTTTCCGTTTGGGACTAAAAAAATATGTTTTTTAAGATAAAGCCCGTATCTTTTTCCATATATGTACCCAAACACAATAATTAAAGTTATATTTGCTGTAATATGGTGAATTATACCTATTCACCAACAAAATAAAATATTGTGATGTGGCGTGGGTGCAGAATTTTTTTTTCCCTAGAGCTGAACTCCCTCATATTCCTTAGTTAGATCTCAATTACAGGATCCACACATTATGTAAAGTACACCCTCTAATTAAACCTCTAAAATTCATTATTCTTTTCTTATACCAAAAATATTACAGCAAGACAAGTTGACGGTGGGTGGGGGAGCCGGACAACAACCTTGGAAATGTGGAAGCTCCAATAATTGTCATTTCCGATTATGCGAAGTTTTTATTATCTCAATCAAACTTTATCTGAAAAGAAATCCCTTTTCCGGACGCTTTTGCTCTCGTGTATGTCGTGGACTTCTTAAATAGGGACAATTTAGAGAAACCTCGAAAAGTTTGTGAGGTACATCAGCCAAACAAGGCGGGAGGACAGGGGGATCACCTCCTAAATATAATTTTTATTATCATTATGTTATATTTTGTAATCGAGATTGGTCATTTCGTTGGTATCTTACTATATATTAAATGGAAGATGATATGAGAGTGAAAATTTGGGCAAGAAAATCACAGAAACACATTTGGCAGCATATCATAGGTTATGGAATGACCCCACAATTAATGGTCATCCAATAATGTGTTCCCATGTGTTTTTCTTGTTATTTTCCTTATCATATTTTCCTTCCCCTTATCATTTTCCATATTAAATTAAACACCTATTTTCAATTTCGAATACTAATATCGCCCGTTGATGAGATTGATCGTATCGTTAGAAAACTTATACATATAGTCAATCCTTCGTATTCTCATATCATATACTGTTTATGATTTTCAAGGTGATAGTTTTCTTTTTTGTTTACAGGATGCTCATAAACACTTTTTCTTCCCGCTTCTCCTCCTTGTCTGCTTTATTGGACGACCATTGAATTACTTTGTCCTGAATAATACATGAAAAACGAATTCCACGTACAAATGATAGAGCAAATTTATAATTGATTTGAGCAACAATCTGATGTGTTAGAATATTGTCTTGAACAACATTGCCATAAAAAATACTTGAAAAAACTCGTCGTCGGAACTTTGTTTGAGCATGAGGTTTTTGATTTCATATATATAGGCTTTAAATCGGTTGGGTCAATTTCAGCAGTTGGTGGTGGTTGTAGCCAGATTCACTTACCCTTGTATTATTCAGGATAAAGTTTTCCGGAATATGATCTCGGATGACAATCTAACTACCTTGATGATATATTTCACATTCATGATCTACATAACTTGACTCCTACCAATTGTGCTGAGAGATGATGAAAAAATTTCGAGTCTAGGATGCTATGTCCTGATCCGTCCTGAGTTATCATGACCATTAGATTTTGATCTTACGATCACCATCATTTAAGTCACTTATAATCATGGCTTTCAAATCAACATTCGACCATCACAATTATGGGACGGATCGGGATATAGTGTTCGGGACTAGAACATTTTTTGAGAGATGACAGCTAATCTGAAAAGTCATCAAGAATTTTGTAGTTATCTATTATTTCATAGTCGAAAGTCAAACCGATTTCAAGGTGCCCATCCGGTAACGATTCCTGAACCAACACTAAATTTTGTTTCTGATGGCTTTGTTGTTGCAAAAATTCTGAAACTCAATTGATTGGATGATGAATTAGAGGGGACTAAATAATGGGACAAATTTTTCATGTGATTTAAAGTTTTAATTGACATAATAAACAAAGATGACATCCCGGTCACTTTTGCAAGTCACTTTAAAACACAACTTTCTTCCACTCCAGTAGTTGACAACTCTGATCTACTAGGTCTAATTCCATCTCTACTTACTGAAGAAATGATCTCCACACTAACAGACTGGCCTGCACGAGAAGAGACCAAATCTGTGATGTATTCCATGGATTCTGATAGCTCTCCTGGTCCAGACGTTTTTTCAGGAAAGTTCTTCACAATATGTTGGGAGATTATACACCAAGATCTCCTGGCAGAAGTCCATTACTTCTTTGTTGGAGGAGAATTACCTAATTCTTTCACTAGTACTCTGATTTGCCTAGTGCCAAAAATAAATAACCCAACTTCATGTTCAGAGTTTAGACCTATCAGCCTTTGTAAACATTGGAAAAGAGATCACAAAAATTCTAGCATCCAGACTATCTGATATCTTACCAATAATCATTTCACCGCAACAAAGCGACTTATCTGATAGCATACTGTTTGCGCAAGAAATGATGCACTCACTAAACAAAAAATAGATAGGGCATAACGTAGTAGTTAAGTTAGACGTGGCCAAGGCCTTTGATAGGGTCTCATGGACATATTTGATAAAGGTGTTGCGTATCTGATATAGATATGGTGTGGCACATTGTATCTTCTTGTAGTTTTTCTATCTTATTTGATGGACATATTCATGGTTTCTTTAAGTCGTCTAGGGGACTCAGATAGGGAGATCCCATCTCCCCAACCCTATTCATCATATCTGCTGAGGTGTTGAGTAGAGCATTGAACCACTTAATCTTGAGTGAATCTAGAATTTCATACTCAGTCCCTTCTGGTTGTTCTGAATTATCTCATCTCTCTTATGCTGATGATTTAGTTCTATTCACAAAAGGGACTGACAAAGCTATAACCATGGTGATGAAGACCCTAAAGCAATATGAGGAAGTCTCTGGCCAAGCTATCAACCTCCATAAAAGTGAGTTTATTATCACAGAGAAGGCCACAGACAACTGCACTCATAGAATTACACAACTGACAGGAATAAGAAAGGGATCTCTCCCCATGACATACCTCGGATGTCCTCTCTACAGTTGCAAGAAAAGGAGCAGTTTGTTTGAGCCTCTGATAGAGAAAATTCAAAGGAGATTAGAAGGATGGCAAGGGAAATATCTATCAGTAGGAGGAAAGATCATACTGATTTGTCATATACTTACTAGTATCCCAATATAATTGTTCATGACATTGGCTCCAAACAATGCAACGGTTAAAAGAGTTGAGTCCCTCTTTGCAAAGTTCCTATGGGGCAGCAGAGATGAGGTTAGGAAAACTCACTGGAGGAAATGGGGAAAACTATGTCTTCCCACAGAAGGAGGACTAGGGCTGAGGAACTTAAAAGATCAGATAACCTCTCTAAGCTTAAAGGTATGGTGGAAGTTTAGACAGGGCAAGTCACTTTGGGCGAAATTTATGAAAGCAAAATACTGCAGAAATACTGTCATAGCAAGAGCTGAAGTGAAACAGAATGACTCCCATATATGGCAATGACTGACTCGGGTTAAAGACATCTGTATACATAACTCTAGATGGAGGATAGGTCAAGGAGAAGTGAGTTTCTGGTGGAAAAATGGTTGAAAGGAGTTATCCTGGGAATAGGATATCCTATAAGATATCTGAACGTGCTAGTTTAGCTAAACTAAACCAAATATACCCAGTAAATCCCGCCCTTAGGCAGGGTCTGGGGATAAGATGTACGCAATCATACTCCCACCCCTCAACAGAATGAGAAGATTGTTTCCGTAGAGACCCCTGCTCGAAAAAAAATAAAATAAAATAAAATAAGATAAAATAAAAAAACAATATAATAATAATGATAAGAATAATAAAAAGGGGAATGACATATAACTGAAACAGCTACTTACTCCAACCGTGCACTACATACATACCAAAATAAATAAATGCCTATAAAAATACAGAAATAGATAAATGCCTAAATAAGCATACTTAAATGCTACCTATCTACTAGTGTATCCCACTTATATCTACCAGACTAGAGGTCAATAAGCAAATACTACTCTATATAGTCTTAGGTATCTTTAACCGTAATATGGCGTCTCCAACATGTCATATTAGAGATCATGCCCTCAGAGAGGTTTAATCCTACTAAATCTAACCGAATCTGTTAATCCCATGTCCTCTTAGGTCTCCCCCGCCCTCGTCGCCCTTCGACTTGTATTCCTTCAATTCTCCTGACTGGATCGTCCAAACTCCTTCTGCGTAAATGTCCAAACCATCGCAACCTTCTCTTCCTCAGTTTGTCACTTATAGATGCGACACCCAGTGTATCTCTAAATATCCCATTTAGAATTTTGTCTAATCTCGTACGACCACACATCTATCTTAACATCTGCATCTCCGCCACTTCAAATTTCCCCATATGTGAAAGACTCATAACCCAACACTCTGATCCGTAGAGTATTGCAGGTCTTATAACTATTCTATAAAAAATTTTCTTTAACTTGAGTGAGACTTTTTTATCGCATAACATTCCAATAGCCGACCTCCATTTCATCCATCCAACCTTGAGGCGATGGATAACGTCACCTTCCACACATTCATCCATTTATATGATGGATCCTAGATATTTGAAACTATCATTCTGTTGGAGAATCTGGTTCACAATCATAACTTTCATTCTACTTTCCTCCGTTTCATTGGCAAAATTGCATGCCATATACTCCGAATTCGAGCGACTCAATCGGAGGCCCTTAGCTTCCAATGTCTCTCTCCAATATTCCAACTTAGCATTGACCTCCTCCTTCATCTCAGCCACTAAGACAATATCGTCCGCAAACAACATATACCATGGTACTTCATCCTGTAGATCCTGAGAGAGTACATCCATAATCACTGCGAACGAAAACGGACTCAGTGCTGACCCTTGATGCAATTATATATCCACTGAAAAATACTTTGTTTCTCCCATTGGGGTTCGCATACTAGTCTGCGCACCTTCATACAGATCTTGTATAACCCTCACATACGTCCATGAGACCTTTTTGGTTTCTAAACATTCCCAAATAATTTCTCGTGGTATAGTGTCATATGCCTTTTCTAGGTCCATAAAGATCATATGGGAATTCCGTTTACGTGTGCGATATTTTTCCATTAGCCGTCTGAGGAGATTGATTGCTTCCATCGTCGACCTCCCTCCATAAAACCAAATTGGTCCTTCTTCACTCGTACTTCACTTCGTAGTCTAAGTTCAATAACTCTCTCCCACAATTTCATAGTGTGACTTAGGAGTTTAATACCCCGGTAATTACCACATTGTTGCGCATCACCCTTATTCTTATAGAGTGGAACTATTATGCTACTTCGCCACTCCTCTGGCATTTTTCCTGTCGTCAGGGTAATGTTAAAAAGAGTCATTAGCCACTTAACTCCTATGGCTCCTAAACACTTCCTACTGCTTTTGCTCTTCCCATCCTACAAAGGGCTCCCTTCACCTCTTCTGTCGATATCTGGCTAACCACGTACTGATTTATGGATCGGTGCACCTCCCCCTCCCTACACAGCTGTTATATTCACGTGTCTCGTTAAACAATTTATGAAAGTATTGTTCTCACCTCACTCTTATATTCCCCTCTGAGAAAAAGGTTTTACCGTCCTCATTCTTAATAAATTTAACAACATCAACATCTTTACACTTCCGATCTCGTGTCTTTGCAAGCCTGTATATATCTTGCGTCCCCCTCCTTAGTATTCAATCTCGCATACATACCCTCATATGCCTTACTTTTAGCTTTTGCCACTGTCCTTTTCGCTTCGATTCTTGCCTGACGGTATGTCTCTTTTCGTTGCATCCTCTCCCCTTCCCCATTCGCTTCCATAAATTGCCTAAATCTATCCTGTTTGGTTTTAACTCTATTTCGCACCTCCTCACTCCACCACCATGCTTCTCTGCCAAGGCTCGCTCTGCCGGATGATAACCCTACTACTTCTTTAGCTGTGTCCCTAATGATAGTAGCCATGAATATCCATACACTATTCGCGTACTCAGTCGTCATGTTCAAATAAGCAGGAGCTACATTATGTCTGAAGGCGGTAGCCGCCTCACCCTTAAGGTTCTTCCACAGTATCCTTTCTCTACCTCCTCGCCTCCTCTCCCCTACTTTTCCTCGTATATTAACATCCATCACCAAAAGATGATGTTGTGATGTCAATGATTCTCCCGGCAAAACTTTACAGTTTGTGCAATAACTCCTATCCCTTTGACACAACAGGAAAAAGTCAATTTGTGTACTTCGCCCTCCACTATGGTAGGAGATTAAATACTCATCTCTCTTCTTAAAATATATATTAACCACAATCAATTCATGTGTTGCCGCCAGGTCTAACAACTCCCATCCGCTGTCATTTCTCAGACCAAACCCAAAACCACCATGCGCACCTGGATACCCATCCACCCTTATCCCCACATGGACATCAAAATCACCACCGATAAAAACCTTATGCTCCATAGGAATACCACTCACTACAGTATCTAACTTGTCCCAGAAGGCTCGTTTCTCACTCTCCCTTAGCCCCACTTACAACATTCATCAGCTCTAACCCAACTGCTATTTTGATCGCCATAAGTCTAGCATCGCACCTTACCACTTCCACTACATATTCTTTGAATTTCTCTGACACCATAATCTCAACTTCATTTCACCCACTAACCAATTCGGAATACCATAGTTTATACTCATTTACTTCTCTCACTCTTTCTCCCTTCCACTTTGTCTCTTGAAGGCGCACCACATCAACCCTTATTTTCTTTAATATGTCTACCAACTCTAACGATTTCGTTGTCAAAGTTCCCACATTCCAAGTACCAAATCGTAAACCTATATCCTGAACCCCTACCCTACCCTAACCCCTCGTCACAGGACACAACCTCAAGTTACCATAATTAATACCCGTGACTATATTCCCTACGAGCTAAAACCACTATCAACAAATAATACCAACAAATAATAATAGCACTAATAATAATAATAGCACTAATAGTAACAATATCACTAATAATGATAATACCAACAATATTCACTATCAACAAATAATAATAGCACGAATAATACTAATAGCACTAATAATAATAGGACTAATGGCACTTAGAACAAAAATTGCACTATCCACAAAATATGCAATAATACTAATAAATACTAGTAGCACTAACAAAATATGCAATATATATTTTTTAAATATGCAATAATACCAAAAGTACAAACAAATTAAAGTATGGAAAACTCCCTGATGCAGTGAGCACTGCCGGACGGCGACGGGTTTCGCATCGGTGACTGCAACTAGAAAATCCGTCAGTTAGCGGTGGTAGTGACCGTCAAAGCTGTCGTTACTGTGGGCTGCTTCTGGTGAACGACGAACGACGGATCTACAGCCTAAATTTTGCAATCTACAGTGCCAATTGGCGGTCAAATAACCAGTCTATTTCCTTGTAACCTTGCTCTGTCCTCCCTTTCTTGTAACTGAGTCGCAGAAGCAAAGAGGAAGGAGATAGTCAGCCAAGAGCCACTGTTCGAGTGAACCTTAGAGTGAACTCCACTCAAAGTTTGGAGAAGAAAACCAGAGTGAAATCCAAGGGCCACCCGGTGGAGAAACAGACAAGACCACCGCTGTTAGCAATATCCAAATCCTGCAAAGAAGATGGCAATTTTTTTCCCAAAGCAGGTCAGAGCTTTCACAACAAGAAAAATACACCACGACAAACGAATGTTGAGAACAATTTCTCTTGTCCTTCTCGGCATTTTGTGCTTGCCGAGAAACTAGTTTACTGTGTCGTAAACTAACCGTTATCGTTGAAACTCTAGTGAGAAGGGAAACCAATGATCCCTCGTCAATCAACTCAAAATAGGAACACAATGGAGCATCACGGCTCTGCAGGAAGTTCTGCCACATCATCCTGATTTGGTAGAAAAGATATTAAAAACAGAAGTTGGAATCAAGACATAATGATATGGGAGTCAGAACTCAATGGTAAATTCACCGCACAGTCGGCATGGAACATAGTGAGGAGTAGAAGCCAATCGTTGGGCAAATTCAAGGAGTGTCGGGATTCAAACATCCCTCTAAAAATGAGTTTTCATTCGTGGAAGAGAACTCATAGTGGTTGTTGACACTAACATACAGAAGAAAGCTGTTGCACTACTTCTACTCAAGAAGAAAGTGTCAATCACCTCTTCTCGGAAAGGGATTTTTCAAAAGCTATATGGCCTCACTATGAAAGCAATTCGCTCATTCAGAATTCTGGTAATGGGTTGAATCAAAGACAAACTGCTTGGCGTGCGCACAATGGAGGATCTTCTACCAAGTTCATATACAAGCTTATATCAGTCCTGATCACATGGAAATCTGGAAACAGAGATGTGCTAACAAATTCGAAGACACCCCATTGGTCATAGATGCGGCAATAAAGAAAATTGCAACCAATATAAGAAAACATATCTACCTTTGCTAGACTACCTTTTCCAAAGCAAGCTGCGGAAAACAACTCCTTAGACAACTCCATGTATCTTTTCTCCCACCAAAGCTGCTCTTGAATCGGCAAGGAAATCTGTGGTCTCCTTCTATGTGGTCACAGTACAAGATGAATATTGGCTCTGCTTTCTCTCCTTCTACAGGTATATCTGGTGGAGGATTTATAGTTCCCAACTCTGAAGGTATTATGATCGTGGCCAGGTCATGGAAGATGGAGAGTGACTCAAAGATAGAGGCAAGTGCAAATGCACTGGTTCTGGGCCTGCAGCACAGCCAAGTCCTGCACTATCAGGATCTACTGGTGGCGATATCAGATATAGATTTACTGAGATGTATCACAAGCAACGAAGATTGTCGATGGCGAATCCACTCTCAGGTATGTATAATCAAAGCCATAACACAGGAAACTACTACACTACTGCCTATCTGTTGCTGGAAAGAAGCAAACAAAGTGGCAGACGCAATAGCACGCTGGGGTGCGACTCAAGGAGACCGCATCTTCAATTCCACTTGCATCCCTGACCAAATTACAACTCTAATCAATAAGGAATCAAGTCAAGGGGTAAGAGATCCATGAATGAACCCTCTCAACAACAAGCCTCAACAGCAGCACAGGGAGATGGATTCTGCGCTTTAGAAGGATTGCTAGCACTAATCTTTGGAGCAACGAAAACAAACAAGGTACCTAATTACATGTACAACTACGCTGCTAGACATGATCTTTTGCAGGTACAAATGAAACCGAAAACTCCAGGACAATCTATTAAGTTTATGTGCCTTGTGGCCAAAAATCTGGTACTATTCGTATACCTCATATGTGAGGTCTTCAATTTTTGTAAGACTTTAAATTCAATATGTAACCCTCGTAACACCGAGATTTTAACTAAAAAAATCCGCTTTGTCAAGTGTTCCTTATTCCTTAAGCACCATATTTTTGAAAATATTGTCTCACACGAATTCGAGAAGGAATTATAAAACAACTGGTAAGAAAATGTGGTGTTGCAATCAATCAACTTGAGCTCAAGGTTTTAATGAGAATATCTCACATCCTCCTTATAAGTTGGCATATATGCACACTTACCAAAAAAAAGTTGGTATATATGCACACCTGCGGTCTGCGCAAACGTGATCCGATCCCAGGGAGCCTGATCAATTTTCTAACACCTATTTTCTAAATTTATCCACACTAATAAAGGTCTATGTGCCCCCCACCAATATAACTGATTCGACCACCATGAGGAAAAAGAAAGAAACCCTACCATGATATTCTGCTAAGGCTGCTTCATTCCCATTACAAAAAACTTACTCACTGTTCACTTGATTACTCTGTTTGCACAGAGATGATGATCCACTCGATCATTCCTTTACCCCCCTTTATCTTTATATAAAGGGACTCGGTTAGTCTGCGCAGCTCAGACAAGCCTTTCGAAGGTATGTTTCTTCTGCAGGGGAGACTATTTTCTTTAGGTATGTAGTCTTCAAGCACGGCTTCGTGTTCATGGTGTGTTTTCGATTCAGAAAGCTTTGCATAAACATCTTGTATGAATCCCTTCAGTTTCTCTTTAACTCCAGAGTTACTTCTTTCTGTGATTGTCAGAGAATGTTTTGAGTTTGATGTGGAAGTGCTGCAGATTAAACCTTAGGAAGCTCTTTTATATGGTATTTGTGGAAAATCTGATGCATAAGATGATATAAGCTGGTTAGACATTATTCCTTTTGGGTTTCAAGGAGGAGAAAAAGAGGCATGCATGGCAATGACGGACGGAGAGGCTGTGGGGGTGCAGGCGAAAATATTTTTATACTTGGACCTGCATCCCCGTACCTTCTCCCCGTCACAAATATTAGGGGGTCTCTAGGGGTAAAAAAATTATATGTGAAGCGCATCCTCTGGTTAGACCCCCATGATCCGCCACTGATGGATGGCAAAGTGATTTGATCATAAGTAGCCTAACTTTGTACTTAATACACTGCAAAGTAAAACATATACATGTACCATTTTACGTGTCACTTAATTGCAGGGATATTTGAAGTGTCAAAATGTTCCCTGATCAGTTCGATTTCATGGATTCATTTGATGGGGAGGACTTGGAGTTGGATGTCTCTTTTGGACAAGAAATCCAGAATTATTTGTTGTCTCAGGCAAGCAACTCTTCTTCTTCTTCAACTGTTATCAACATCCCAACCAGCAGCTCCATTACCTCTTGGTACAATCCAACACTGGATCAGACGAGAAACTACTCCCAGTTTTCGGCCATGAACAACGCCGATCAAAACAACATTCACGGTATTGGGAACCTTAATCCATCCGAAAATATCATGCAGGTTAGTAATTGTATCGAGATGATAATATTTAGCTTGTATTTGCTTGATTATGGCCTAAAATCAGTGTTCAAAAGGTATTGTGTAGTCCATAGCACCTAGGCACCCTAGCACCATATAAGTGGCCTATGGGGGTACTTGGACCCGCCACTGCTTATATTGTGCATACATTGTGCTGGCTGTAAGATCTAGTCCCAATTGAGTACTCAAAAAAATGTGGAGAAGTATTTTGTGTGCATATAATGATAGTTTTTTTTTTAAAAATCACCAGATGAACCCATTTTCGTCCAACATGGAGACTGTAATTGAAGTCCCCAACGATCATAACGTGAATTCCGAAGTTGCTCCGGCTCAGCCGAAGAAGAAAAGAAGTCGAATACGGCCGCCGTCGCAAACCTACGACCACATCATAGCGGAGAGGCGACGGCGGGAGCAGCTCAGCCAGCTCTTTGTTGCTCTCTCTGCCCTAATCCCGGGCCTAAAAAAGGTCATTTCTTATTTAATCATGATCATATTTTTTTGCCTTTTCTTAATTAAAGTCTATCGATGTGAGTTTACGTGTTAAAATTTAACTGAACTTGAAAGGCCCGTAAAATATTTTTACAATGACTATAGTCCTCTAACATTTTTTTAATAAATCTTAGAAGTTCTACTACCAAAATCATGATCATATTCCAAGCAATTGTTTTAAACTTTATAATATCATTTGTTGGTAGGGCACACTCACAAAAATGATATTATAATATAAAGAAATAGCCCCCCGACCCTCGCATGCAGATAAAATAAACTGCAAAAATCATCAAAAGCCATTTTTTTTTTCAGACCACCACCACACACGCACAACTTATTATATATACTATTGCATGTAAAATCTCAATTTCATCTACGGATCCTTTGAAATTCAAATCTTCATTCTGCATAGATGGATAAGAGTTCTGTTCTTGAAGATGCAATCAAGTACATGAAGGATCTCAAGGAGAGAGTGAAAAATCTAGAGGATAAAGCTGAACAACGGTCGATGGAGTCCGTGGTGATAGTGAAGAGGTCTCAAATAATTGTGGAAGATGAAGGGCGTCCCGACGAGCAAAGGGACTGCGCGGAGGAGGAGCAGTCGCTGCCGGAGATTGAGGCCAGAGTGTGCGACGGCCATATCCTCATCCGAGTACAATGTGAGAAGCAGAAGGGAGTTCTAGTAAAATTATTATCAAAGATTGAGAGCCTAGACATGATTGTGGTGAATACTAATGCCGCATCCTTCGGAAACGTTGCTCTCGACATTACAATAATTGCCGAGGTATGTGTATGAATAAATATTTGAGGTACAAACGTTAAGTTATATGTCCAAAGTTTGCATTTCATGAAATATATATATATTTTTCCTTTTCAGCTGGAGAAAGATTTCAACTCTACGGCCAGGGAAGTTGTAACAGTGCTTCATGGAATTCTCCGGCCGGCTGCGGGATTTTAATTCATCAGAAACGGACCAATGTATCCATCCATAATGTTATTGCAGTGTTCCAAGAATGAAAGAGAAACGAAGTAATAAAGTGTATGAGATCAACATGTTCCACGGGCACATAGAGTATTATTGTTAACGTGGCTTGTATGTACGCTTTTCAGCCTTCTTTTCAGGCGGGATGAAAAAAATATATTGGTAGTATAGTATCGATCCTGATTCCAGTACCCAAATTCGAATAATGGATCGCGTCAGATGACTAACTATTTAACAAAGCCCAATTAAGAAATTGAATCCAGAGTTCAATGATATCTCACTTATCCCCAATATTTACTTGTAAGAAATTAGACTCGACCCATTATTCGAGTCTTGGTGCCTTCAAACAAATCTACCTCTGCCCATTATTCGGGTCTCGGGTTGCCCGGCCTGCATCTCGAGAGTCAGGAGTTTTGAATGAATTGAGCTAACATCTTATGGATCTCGCATGTATGGGTGCACGTGCAAAATTAATTTGGTAAGAATGTAGATTGTCCTCATAAACGTCAAAACCCAAGTCTAGTACTGTTAGTCAAAGATTTCCATATCTTCAGCCACTAAAAATGACTTTGGTACCTTGAGCCACCAAATGACCTTGAGTCACCAAAAGAATTCAATTCCCTGTCTGGTGTGATCTATTGTCTGATAGGAAGATAAGAAATACAGTGTCTATAAATTGTACATGTAAGATACAAGAAGGAATAAGGAAAAAGGATCCTCTTCTTTCCCGTGGATGTAGGCGTAGCCGAACCACGTAACTATCGTGTTCTTATGTGTGAATGTGTTAACAATTTACGTGTCTTCATGGTATCGGAGCAGGGGA
>JAOYMZ010029078.1:0-16954 GCA_025802335.1 Pinguicula primuliflora | reverse complement strand
TATTTTTCCGTTTAACAATTATTTGTTCTGCAGGTTACAAATTCTTCATTCATATGTCTTTCCATGAAAGTTGCATCAGTTACCAAATTATTTGCAGGTTGAGTAGATAGATTTCATAAAGTGTGATTTCTTGATCAACTCATTTGCCGTGCTCTTACTTTCCTATTCATTTATTTTCACAAGTGAAATATTCTGCTATTTGTCTAAGAAAACCACTTTCTTTCTTTTTTTTTTCTTAAAAAACCACTTTCTTGATTACTACTTTTCTCATTGATTACATAAACATTGTTTAAATTGCAAATTTCGACTACAAACTGGATCGTAAAGCTATAGCACTATTGGACGATATCATGTTTAGCGACAATACTGCTAAACATATTGACTTGAGAGCACTTTACCATATCTTCATGAATTTTTACAAGTGAAATATTATGTAATCACTTTTTTACCCCCAGTATTCATCTTTTGTATTGTATCAGCACTTCACATGTTGCCTACCTCAGTTATTTTAACAGGGTATTGATCCTGCGGGGTTTACTTGATAGATTCAGAGGGAGCCTGTAATGTGGACTCTCAAACCATCCTAACATGTTTACCATAAAGTTATTTAAAGTTCAAATTTATTCATGTGAATGGAGAGAAACATTTGACCAGTCCTTTATCACTTAGTGTGCTCACCCGGGACGGAGGATTAGTCTACTGGCTGCCGGCCGGTAGGATACCTTGCAAGTGTGCAAAAAAAAGTTCAAATTTATTCATGAAAGGTATGCAGATCAAAGAGTTAAAAGCTTGATTATTGTTTATGTTATTTTGATCGATTTGTCGTGGAGTTGAGTTTCAAACTGTTTGCTTAGATGTTTTATTGTGGTGCAGACAAGTTACCTACAGACTCCATGGTTATGTAGCTTGCACATTAGATTATGTATCTAACTTTGCTGACAAGCATTCGATTTGATGATATTCACGATATTCCATTATGGGTTTGTTATTCTAAAAATGTAAGGTTGTGGATTTGATTGTTCATTCAAAGATGAAAAATAATGTAATGCACCACATCTGGAGCACCCACATGATACCTCCTCACATCAATGGGTGAGCACATATACATATGTTGGTGTGTGTGCGCTCATGGGGGACTCACTATTTTAAAATGTGAGAGGTGTTATGTGGGTGTTCTACGGGTTGGCGGTGCCTTATATCATTTTCCTTCAAAGATGATGGTGTATGATAAAAGTTCTGACAATTTTGATGGGTTATTTTAAGTTGAGGAAGGTTGTGATTCATCCATCCTGTCTCCTAACGTCATATTTTCCTTTTCACATTACGAGATGTGATTAAATAAGTAAGCTATGAGAAGTTGAACATACGCTATAATGATTAAATAAGTATAGAGAAAATTTTGTAAGGTACGTAATATTGACTTAGCACTCCAGTCTTGAACCACAAAAAAGCATATATAACATTATCTAAAGTCATTTTTATTTTCTAAAACTAATACAAATACTACAATGAATGTTCTGTAGTAAGTATTTGTGTAACAGTCATGTACATTATAGATCATTTCGAACGATAAATAAATAAGTATTTACTCTAATTATTTCATAATAAAATTATTATTATTTTTTCTAAATTTTAACACATTCAAATCATTGACCAGTCATTTCAGCCCCGGTATTAATTAGTAACATACAAAAATCAGGCCGCATCACAAAATTGAAATCCTATTCGGTAATTCCACCGATGTCCATTCACCCTGCCGCACCGAATCGAAATCTCCTCTTCGCTACTAGTCTGTGTCCGCTCCCTTCCTCCTCTACTCGGAACGGAGACTTTGAATTTCTTCCTAGCATCTGCTTCCCTACATCTTCTCTCCGTATACTTGTCGGAAATTTGCAATTACTGTAATCTATTGGTTCAATTATCTAACTTTTCCCGAAGGATCAGGAGAAATTTGATAAGATTTTTTTGTACAAGGGGAATAGAAAATGTCGTCTGATGCCGGCGGTGGCGAGGCGTCGGCGTGGCAGCCGAAGGTGGAGGGTCTGCAGGAGATTTGTGGACTTTTGGATCAGCAGATGGCCCCTAACTCAGATGACAAATCGGCGATTTGGCAGAGGCTCCAGCAGTACTCGCAGTTTGCAGATTTCAATAATTACCTCGCGTTTATTTTTGCCCGCGCTGAGGTATTGTTAACTATAAATGGGGGTGGAATTGTACTTAGTGTAGACGGAGTTTGAATATCTTATACAGGTTTAGTTAGTGTTTACTGCTATCTAGTTGATGGTGTTCTTAAGTCAGTACAAACAATTTTAGAATGGGAGTGCGGATTTGGGTAAAACACAGGTTTTAAGCAGTTTCAATGACGGTAGTGTTTTGCTGCTTCTGTTGGAATTCTAACAAGCAAAGTGGGTTACTATTTATGGTTCCAAATCAAAATATATTCTTACCTCTTTGCATTGAATTTAATAGGATGATGCACTTAGTTTGATGACAGATACAATGGAAAATGTTAACTGAAAGTAACCTTTATCTTTACTTTGATAGGCTAATAGTTAGGAATGGCGGGTTAGTTATATGGACGAAGTAACGTAATAACTGGATTGTGAGATGGAAAATCAAATGCTTTGTTGTTTAATCCCTCTTACTTTGACTGAATGGAAAGATATGGGTAGATCTTATTGGTTCAGAGGCTGCGTAATGTATTGACATTTGAGCCTTGGTCCTGATATGTAATCTAAAGTGCATCCAGAAAATATTAGAAATCACTTGCACGCAAATGGTTCTTTAAGGGATGTTTCTTGCAGCTTACTGATTCATATTATGTTTCAATGCTGTATAACAGGGTAAATCAGTAGAGCTTAGACAAACAGCTGGTTTGCTTCTGAAAAATAATATCAGGAGTGCGTACAAAAACATGCACCCTGCAAACCAACAGTACATAAAGTCAGAATTGTTACCTTGCATTGGATCAGCAGATAGGCAAATAAGGTCTACAACGGGAACCATTATTAGTACATTTGTTCAGATGGGGGGTGTAGCTGGATGGCCTGAATTGCTTCATGGACTCGTGAAGTGCTTAGATAGTAATGATGTCAATCACATGGAAGGTGCCATGGATGCATTATCAAAGGTATTTGTTTCTTGTTTTCCTGTATTTAAAAACAATGTATCCTTGCACTTTGGATTTTATTTCATTTTTATCTGTTTTTATAACCAACCATAAAGGAGCTCTTCATGAGCCTTTTATTTGGGAAGGTTTGCAGTTCCATTTGATGTATTCTGATTTATTCAAGAACTCATAATTTTGAATGATCTTTTTCATATGGGAGCTGTTATGTGATCATTGCTATTATTGAAATTATTATTAAAGTCAATTTAGAAGTGGCTGCCCCGATTTAGTTTTATTAGATATTTATATTGTTTTTATGTTTTTTCGTAGTTGAGTGCAGAGGTTGTAATTGGAAATATCTAATACTCTATATTGTCTTTGAACATAGATCTGTGAAGATGCTCCCCAATTGCTAGATTCTGATATCTTTGGATTATCTGAGCGGCCTATTAATTTTCTTCTTCCAAGATTCCTCCAGGTTTTGATGATTCGATTCCTGCTATTCTCCCAACCTTTCTCCAAATCCTTATTACCTCTACAGATCAAAGTGTGATCTAATTTAATGCTACATTTTTTTGGGTTTTTCTCATTGGAATGCAGCTTTTTCATTCACCACATAGCATCTTACGGAAACTCTCATTGTCTTCAGTCAATCAATTTATCATGCTAATGCCTAAGGTGACGAATCTCGGTTAGGCCTAAAATAACTTCCCTTCTGCAGTTTCCTAATCGTGACCCTAACTTGGCTACATTGTAATATGCAGGTTCTCTATTTGTCAATGGATAAGTACTTGCAAGGCTTGTTTGATCTTTCTAATGACTCATCTCCTGATGTTCGGAAGTTGGTAAGAAATCCTTTTAGTTCTTTTATTGGAATTCAAAAGTTATAACATGGTTATTTTCAACTAAAAGGCTGTAGTAGTTAGCAGTGTTTGTTCTCCGTAACCAGCATCCACCCGACTTCTTCAAATGTTAAGTTGCATTTTTTGTTCACTGGCTCAGCTTGGTGGATTTATCTTCCCACATGTTTCGTGCTTGCACATTCCTATGTATCTTGTATAATTAATTAAGCTTGTAAGATTATTTTCTTCCTAATCGATACTGGGTAAGGTAAGCAAGCCAATATGCTAATTTTGAGGTGTTGGCTCTTGTCTGTTACTCGTATAGTCATTGCCTGATGATCTTTTTTTAATAACTATTAAACAATAATCATGATGCTAAACTATATTCCAATTTATACTTTGAAATGCACTTTCCTGCTTCTGGCTGTTGCTATATTCAGTACGTTCTTATTAGATTTGAGGTTGTTCTTAAAAACATAACTATGTGAATTATCGACATAATTTTTTCATCACTGCTTATTTCTGTACATTCTGCTGAGCAGGTATGCGCCGCATTTGTTCATCTACTTGA
Source organism: Pinguicula primuliflora (assembly GCA_025802335.1). Classification (NCBI taxonomy): domain Eukaryota; kingdom Viridiplantae; phylum Streptophyta; class Magnoliopsida; order Lamiales; family Lentibulariaceae; genus Pinguicula; species Pinguicula primuliflora. Next base: position 12,432 of record JAOYMZ010029078.1, on the reverse strand, counting down.
AGTTCGTGCTTCCATCTTAGAGGTGGCTTTTCTTTTTTCGGTCTCTTAACAGTTACATAGTTCTAGAAGTTACTGCCAGACATCTTTTCATATACTTTATCTAGTATTATGTACTCTATTATTAAAAAATATATACTCTATTATTCATTGTTTTTTTTGTCTTTGTATGCAATTGAAGCCACATTTAAGAAATGTAATTGAATATATTCTACTGGTGAATGAGGACGCTGATGATGAAGTCTCCTTAGAAGCCTGTGAATTTTGGTAAAGTTGTTCTCCGTAGACTATATCTGCTTATATAGTAATTTCCATGGGAAGTCCACTTTTTTCGTGAGGAACTGTAAGATCATTTGCTTCGTTTCTGTTTTTTTTTCCTTACTGGCTATTTTGCACTCATTGGGGGCCATGGTGAAATGAGTATTTGTACTCAAATTTGAGCTGGTAGGTAGTATGAGATGCATTCTCTGACATGCTTAGCTATTACCCAAATTTGCTTTCATCTTGCTGTCATTATCTATACTTGTGTACTTGCTGGTTCGATAGTGTTCAACTTTCTGGTGTGGTGCCTCTGTTTTTGTTTATGAACTTTATTATCGAGATGATATTTCCTTCTTTTAGATTTAATATCTCATTTTTTACAGGTCTGCTTATTGCGAAAGTGAACTGCCACCTGAAAACTTGAGGGAATTTTTGCCACGCCTTATACCTGTATGCTTTATGATGCAAACATAGCTGCATTTTGGGTTAATCACATACCAATTGCTCTAATTTATTGTTTGGTGAAACTTGTGCAGGTTTTGCTAAAAAACATGGCATACGCTGATGATGATGAATCTGTCCTGGAAGCAGAAGTAAACTTCTTTATGTTACATATTTTGAATCCCATCTTGACACAACGGACCTATTAATGTTAATGTTGTTTTTTCTTGTTCACCATGTTTCAGGAGGATGGATCTCTTCCAGATCGAGATCAGGTTCAGTTCCAAACCCATCGTTGTATATATAATTATCGATTGCTGCTTTGCTGATTCCAATTCTTCATGCAGGATCTGAAGCCTCGTTTTCATTCATCACGATCCCATGGATTGGATGCGGAGGATGAGGTATCTGCATTAGTTTCCTTATTTTTTGTTCTCAACTCCTTTTTGAAGCGCATTGCATTATCCATCTATGCTACACAATTTGATCCTCTATCATTTGCTTAGATACGAGTCCTGGCTTCTTTTAAGTGTTGTGATATGGATGCTTGGATTTTGTTATTGCAGGATGATGACATTGTGAATGTCTGGAATTTACGTAAATGCAGTGCAGCTGCGCTTGATTTTATTTCCAATGTGTTCCGAGACGAAATATTGCCCACCTTGATGCCTATTGTGCAGGTGGTTGAGTTTTCTTTTTGTAGTGTTGGTCTACAATATGTTATTCTCTCCTTAGTCTACTGCATTATTGCTCTGGAACTGATTGAAGTTTCACTCACTTTAAGAGCAATTGAAATAAAGTATAGTAAGATGCAGATAAGATGTTGCAAAATTTGGTTGTGATTTATTAACAAGCATAGCTCACAATTTGTATTTCCTCGTTGTGGAGTCCTGCCTTGTGCTTGATGTGGAGGACGAGTTTTCACTCCGAAAAGTGCATGCCTGAAGCCTTGAAAACATTTTATCATAAAATTATGATTTTCTAGAGACGAAGTGCTATGATTTCTGATAGTACATGAAGATTTTGATGAACTAATCATAATTGAAAGTGGGCAAACTTGGTTAACTCTATAACTAAGTAATTCAGTAGGCTTACTCTTCTTATGAGTTATTTTCTTCGTACTATATTCTTCAAAATTGCTGCAAAATTTGTTGAACAATCATTGTTAGCCGAGGCTGCTATGTGGCTTAATGAAGATACATTCACTATATGCCATGCTTATCAATTACTTAATTTACTCGAAACGAGGAACTCAAGTTTACTAACTTCACCGGTCCTTTTCTGCAGGCAAAATTGTCTAATTCAAGTGATGAAACTTGGAAAGAAAGGGAAGCTGCAATTTTAGCTCTTGGTGCCATAGGAGAGGGTTGCATTAATGGCCTCTATCCTCATCTGTCTGAGGTAATATATTGAAGGACCGAAGTTATTCAAGTCAGCCTCTATGTTGTGATCAACTAGGGATTAAGATGATAAATTATCCTCTTGACCTGCAGCATGTCTGTGTATTTTTATTTTATTTTATACTAGTATACCTTAGCCTCTTGCTGGATCATATAGATTCCTTTCTTCCTTTTAGAAAAGTCACTTCTGGCATTTATGTCCTCGCTTTAAAGCATTTTCCTCGAGATAAACGCCTTGTCTCTTCAATATTAACCGATCTCAAGCTTCTTCTTCGACAGTGTTGCTACTGTTGTAGAGAAAATGGTGAACATTACACTAACGTGCATGAATGACCTGGAGTGTTATATTATTGTTGATTTGACTGAAAATGTTCTGCTCCGTGCAGTTGCTTTTATCTTTTCTTTAGAGCGAGGATCATATACCCAATTATATATCCAATTTTTTAATTGGGTAACCTGTCACGGCTAGTTGTCGAAATTATTTGCACCAATGGAAAGGCTATACATACTCAAAGCCTCATGTTCTGTTGCGGTTCCGACGATTTCGCTGCCAGAAATTTTTGTTGCACCTTTTTCTTTTGGGTTAAGTAGCCCTTTATTAGAGTTTTAGAAAGTTTCGGCGACGAATTCGCCTGAACCTTGTCAGAGCATGCGGCTTTTGGTCTCTTATGTACATGCTTGCCATCGATGCGACCAATTTCGACAATGCACGGTGGTAGGTTACCCAATTAAAAAATTGGGTATATAATGCTGGGATATGATCCTCACTCACTCTATCTAAATGTATTTAATTTCCCAAGGCTATAACTGCATCATGTGCTCCTGATTTTGATAATAGTCCTTTTCCTGGGTGACTATCCAACGGCGGTTTCCTTTATTATAATATGTTTCTGTAAATTGCTTATTCTCATCTATTTTGAAATTTGTTCTTTCTGTGTCTCTTACGGTATCAGGAGCTCAGTAATGATTACTAGTATAGAGCTATCCTTTTTCCAGCCTTATTTCTCTGATAGTTGCTGGCCTTTGTTCTTCAGATTATTGCCTTCCTTATTCCACACTTAGATGACAAATTTCCTTTGATACGGAGCATCACTTGTTGGACACTTTCACGATTCAGCACATATGCTGTTCAGGTGATTAATTCAAGCTGTCATGTTTTCACAATCCTTATATTCCTCAGGTTGCTTTGTAGAACTGCACTATCTTGAGCTCTGAATTGATACCGGTGTTCTTTTGACATATTATGTGAATATCGAGGATGAGTTATCAACTAGCTTTCATTCCCTTGATTTAATTAAATATATTTTCTGAAAGTATTTAATTCCTTGGGCACAAAATTGTTATATATGCTCCTTTTGCTTTCCCACTTCTAGAAGAATTATTGCTTTACTTTCCGTGGTATTCCCACATGCTATATTTCAACTCACCAACGGTATTATGAACTTCATCAACCTTATGTGTCTTATCCTCATGTTCTAGGGTACTGATCATCAGCAGGGCCTTGAACAATTTGACAAGGTTCTCATGGGACTATTAAGAAGAATACTGGATGATAATAAGCGGGTGCAGGAAGCTGCTTGTTCGGCTTTTGCTACACTAGAAGAGGTTCTTTTCCTATATAAATCCCAGTTTTAGTTAAAATATTCTAGATAAATATTTCCTCACTTTCCCAGCAAATGTCTTTTCCTATATTAAAACCAGTTTCCGTTTAATCGCTTACTCTTTCTATATACAGGAGGCAGCAAGAGAATTGGTACCACGACTGGAAGTTATTTTGCAACACCTTATGTGTGCCTTTGGGAAATATCAGGTCTACATTTTCTCTCAGTTTTTCTTGTAGGATGTTTCACTGGAAATGAACATTTATTATGCATTTCAAGCTGGAGCTGTTTCTTGTGCCGGTTTGGTTCCTCGGACCTCTTTTCTCTTTTGGTTAAGTTCAATGTGCTTTTCTTTCAGAGGCGAAACCTTAGGATTGTTTATGATGCTATTGGGACATTAGCAGATGCTGTTGGAAATGAGCTAAACCAGGTGATTTTGTATGCCTTGTTAGTTATGACTTTGAATTTGTTTGTTTAGTATGTTTAATCTTTTTCCTTGTTGATTACAGAAACAGAACTTTTCTCTCTCCGTCATAATCAATAAACTGAAAATTTGTTTTTGATATAATGGTTTTGTTTTTTCCAGCCCAAGTATCTGGAAATCTTGATGCCACCATTGATTTCAAAATGGCAACAACTCTCCAACTCCGATAAGGATATTTTTCCTCTTTTGGAATGCTTCACATCAGTTGCACAAGTACTTAATATTGCTTTAAGTTCTTTCAGTGCCTTGGCTCTTCAATGTTAAGTATAATGCCACGACCATAGAAGAGTCCAGTTTGTCACACTTGTTGGCTAAGTGAGTTGGGTGATGCATGCAATATGATAGTGACCAGTGGTTGAATAACTGTCACATTCCTTAACACAAGCATATCAAGAAACAAATACTCAAATCTTATTCTTATCCATTACACATATTTAACCGGCATGGTTAACAAGGAAATGTAACTTTACATCGGAGATTGTTTAGAGGAAATCACATATTTCGTTCTGTGCATTGAACTATTGTCAATAACTATGACTGGCAGTGGGGATGCTTGTAAAATTTAGATTGTTTCTTATGCAGTGCGAATTTGTCATGCAAATATAACAATTATACTGTATATTTCGTTTTCTTTTATGTCATAACCATAAATAAGTACCTTAGATGGTAAAACTTATCGTCTCCTTTTCAGGCACTGGGCCCCGGATTTTCTCAGTTTGCTCTACCAGTGTTTCAGCGGTGCATAAATATCATCCAGTCCCAACAAGTGGCGAAGGTTTTTTATTGAAAACATTTCAGTTCGCATAGCCCTGATTTTTTGTTACCTATTTCACAATAATTTTAGCCTCTGCCTCGTTTCTAGTTTAATTAATTTCCTGCTTTGTTATTTGGAATGTTTTGTAGTATTTTAAATCCATAAACACGTTTCAATAGTGTTGATCCATATTGGTTATCACTTCATGGTGAATATTGAAGTGTATACTCCTTCACCCTGCTACTTGTTGCTCAAAGTTTTATTTTTGATTGCTATGTTTAACTTTCATTCTACTTGTTCAGTTGCCACTCGAATCTAGAGTCCAACTTGTATGTACTTATTTTGGTATATTGATAGCTTCTCTGATTGTCTGAAGGTTTGCTTTTAGGTGGATTCAGTTTCAGCCGGTGTACAATTTGATAAGGAGTTTGTTGTTTGCTCCTTGGATCTTCTCTCTGGACTTGCCGAGGGCCTTGGTCCTGGAATAGAGAATTTGGTACTGCCATCTACGTTGAAGCTTTATATACTGTACTGCATTGTATTAAAAAAGTTAGAACTACGCACATTTTCTTGTTTTGGTACTTGTGACACTGGTGATGATATTTTAGCACATAATCTCTTTACTTCATATTAACTTCTGAAAATCTGATACCATAATCTTATTGTTCCGAAGTTCTGTGAATTGATGCTACTCTTAGTTCACTCTCAGTAATTTGATTATTATCAGATTTTTTCCCCCTTAGGCAGTGCCTTGTAGGTTGGACAATATTGATTGGGTAGTTTGCTTGAAATATTTGATGTTGTAGGTTTCACAAAGTGATTTGAGGGATTTGCTGCTGCAATGCTGTCTGGATGATGCCTACGATATCCGACAGAGTGCTTTTGCACTACTTGGAGACCTTGCTAAAGTACGTTGAAATGATTTAAATTCAGTACAGGACTGCCTAATTGTTATATTTTATAACTTTTTTTTTCAACTGAAGTTGGAAGACATTATAGGAAATAGGTATCATCTAGGACCGGGTAGCTTAGTGACTTTATGTTTTGATCCACTCTGATTTTCCATGTTCATTATGATGATATTATTAGGTTTGTCCAGTGCATCTGCACCCCCGTTTGCCTGAATTTTTAGATGCTGCTGCTAAGCAATTGGTAAGTGAACCGTCAATCTTGACATAGTAGATATACCTTCCATTCCGGTTTCCCTTTATTTATTAGGCTATGCCTTCTTTGCCAGAGCTCCCCGAAGCTGAAGGAAACTGTCTCTGTTGCCAACAATGCATGCTGGGCTATTGGCGAACTGGCAATAAAGGTATGGTTGAGCTGTCATTCAGTCGTGATGGCCGACAGACATCAATAATCAGTTTGGGCAAGATCAGTAATGATTTGCTTTGTTAGTTAATTCAGTAGCATGAACCCAGTGCTTTGGATTGCAAGCCTATATTTTCTTAAATGTTTTCATGAACTTCACTTTCTACATTTTTATTTTCCAGTTAAAAATGCCTAATTGCTTTTCTATGAAATTATTACAGTTTTTGGTTCATAATAGAAATCATATATTTACTTCTTTAAAAAATAAATTCTATGTTTAAAAAATAAATTCTATGTGACGCTTGCTGCTTATAAGTTATGTTTATTCATCAGGTTCAAAAGGATATGTCTCCTGTAATTCTGACTGTGATCTCATCCTTGGTTCCAATACTTCAACAACCTGAGGTGAGAGAACACATCTCTTTTGTTTGATTGTTTGTCTAATATCTTGAGTAGTAGTACACTTGGCCATCTATAAACAGGTGACCTGCTTTCAAATTGAAGTCGTAAATAATCCTACTTAATTCTGCATATATGAAACTTTTATCTAAATTCTTGAGTAGATTGAACATTTGCGTTTCTCCTTCCTTTGCCAATATAGTTTTACTCTGCATTTTTCCTTTTGTGGGTTGAAGAATTGAGTTTCAAATATTATACTTTTGGGTCCATTTGATGGCCTTCATACCCCCATTTGATTTGATCAAGTATTTGTGCTACGATCCTGTTAAGTTAAGGTGGCAGCTGCATTTCAAATATCATCTGTCCGTATCCCTTACCAAATTTGACTCAACTACCCACCATCGAAGAAAAGAGGGGAAAACTTTTAAGGAAATTACATCTTGTATATGTAATTCAAGTAAATAAATATTAGAATGATTCTTTTTCATCGTTTTCATATCATACATACGAGAGAAAAATGGAGAACCTATTCTGCCCAATATAATATGCATGCCATTGAACATTCCTTATAGGAAAGTTACATAGATGCAAGTTGATATCAGCTGCTATTGTCCTACGCAGACTAAGTGGAGAACCAAGCATACTCGCAGTAGTAACAAGGTCCTAACTCTTATGTTATGTTTGCCTCTTGTTGTTTAGGCCTTGAACAAATCTCTCATAGAAAATTGTGCCATTACTCTTGGAAGACTTGCTTGGGTTTGTCCAGACATTGTCTCACCACATATGGAGCATTTTATGCAGTCTTGGTGTATTGCTCTGTCCATGTAAGTTCGCGCAGGCCCTTTTCTCATGATGAATAGTGCTTTACATGTAACAGAGTACTAATACCATATTGTCCAGAGCATGGAATTTATAGGAGTAATGGTAGAAGTGTACAAATTTCGTGCTTTCCAGTTTATGTATGCGGATTACAAACGTTATTGCTCAAATGTATTCTTTGGGGAAGATATTATTACTAGGATTCATATAATTAATGTTAGCATGGGCATATCTTTGGTCCCGGAGGCACTAATATCAGTGTAGATCGGCCTTTTCTGGGTAAAAAATTGTCACTGACACGTCTGTAATCTATGGCAGGATAAGGGACGATATAGAGAAAGAAGATGCTTTCAGAGGTTTGTGTGCCATGGTATGTAGTTTTGATGACTTCAGATTTCCTATTGGACTCTTATTTGATTCACATTGTCATTTCACTTTACTGAAATGGTGGCTTACAGGTGAGAGCAAACCCATCCGGGGCTCTGAGTTCTTTTGTTTATATGTGCAAAGCTATTGCAAGTTGGAAAGTAAGTAATATCACTAGCAAAATGGTATATGTATATATTTATTTATTTGTTATTTGTACAATGCAAGGGGAATTGTTGTTCCTGATCTCAAACTTGTCCTCTCTTGAAAGGTAATGAAGAGTGAGGACCTATACAATGAAATTCGCCAGGTCTTGCAAGGCTATAAGCAAGTAAGCAGCTCGTTGTATGTATGTTTTTAGTTCCTTGGTGGATCTCCCTTTCTTTTACCTCATAGGAAACATTTTAGCATTGGATAATCCCGAGAATGGAAACCGTAGTGATGATTAGGCCAAATAACTTAGTGTTAGGAGTAGATTTTCCTTGTCAAGTTCTGCAAACGTCAAAGTTTTGCCGTACGGCTGCTTGCGTCTCCATCTTGTACTGAATTACTTATGATGCGAAGACTGATGTTCCTTAATATGACGGCCAGATGCTAAAGAACGGAGCCTGGGAACAGTGCATGTCCGCTTTGGAACCTCATGTGAAGGATAAGCTATTGAAGTATCAGGTGTAGTATATTATTTACTACGTCCGTCCGAGGGGCCCTTCGCAGATAATCGGGATATCTGTGTTTCAACAATACATTTCTTTGTTGAAACTTGGGAGTCGTACATCTTGAGCTGGTTTCTTCGACGGGATTTTGTTGGTTACATGAACCAGCTGCCGCCCCAGTGTGTTTGTATTGCTGTACAGGAGTGTACTATATTTTTTCGGCGTCTAGGAAGAATTCTTTCTTCAGAGGATCTGATGGATTGAATGCAGTCCATAAGTTTCGCCGAGTTTTGATACAAATTTTTTTTCCATTTCTATATAGAAAGAGAGGGAGAGAAGAGGAGGGAAGGAGGAGAGAGTTGATGTTGTTGTCGTTAAGGGTCTAATTGTGAGTCTAGTTGGATTATGAATAAGGTTGGTTCGATTTGATTTCATAGAAGAGTTGATCGGAGTGTATCTTCCAACATAATCAATGGGGTGGACTTATTTGAACAATTGGGATAATTGGAATTTATTTCGTGGAATGCAATTAGAGATTATAGAATTATTAATGTTTTGAGGTCTCACGTTCGATCCCCACTGGGTGCAAACAATTCTTTGGGGCCACGACTGCGTGAATTTCATGAATTAATCAGGCCAAAAATGATTCTGGATATCATGATTATCCAAAAAAAAGAATTATTAATGTTTGGGAAGGAGGAGGAGGTTCACTAATTTCTCCACATATTCTGAAACTACTTTGAACTTTGGCATTTAGATCCGGACTCTGTGATGAAAGCAACTAGGAGGTAGATTGTATGGCAAAAGCTGCACTTTCCTATATATTGACGGACTGAGGTTTCTTCCCTACTATTCCCGAGTTTTTTGGGAAACAATCCAACTCTCCTTACCAAGCAACGGAAGACAGCATATATGGGCATTACTCAATACAGCTGGGGAACAAAAGGCACATTACATCATATTACACGGAACTCATTTCATTGCACTTAGGAAGATGATGAGGGTGGTTGCTCTATTCTGCACGTAGGGGGCGGCTTACAACAGTCTTTCAGTGTCTTGTTGGCTACAAGCTCTTCCAGCAATGCAAATCTGGCAAGTACTCGTACGGACGTGTGCTTTGATCACCTTGAAGAGGGTTGAGGAGTTTAACGATCTTTTACTTTGTTTTTGTTTGTCTTCAGCTTCTATTGTAAAAAAAAAAGATATTTTGAAACTTGAAATTTTGATGGATTGGCTACTGGCTTTCCAAAATCAAAATTTATGACTTGTTTTTTGAGAACTTTTTTCACACTAGAATTTCAAAAATAGTGATAGAATGAAATGGGAAAAAAAAATCCTGTCATAGTTTTTATGTAATGGAATTGGAACAGCAAAAAGAAGAAAATATGGGTTTCTTGGCTATGATCTGCCCAAGAAAGACGGATGGCTACCTCTGTCTCAAAGCTTTTTAGCTAGAGCTGTACACATTCATTGAATTTAATTGGTTTAAAACTCTTTTGATTGTTTTGAACGAACATAGCTCAAATACGAAATTTTATTTGTTTATTTTCACAAAAATGTGTGGTTCATTCTTTAATTTAACAAACAAACTCGACTCATTCGTTAAGCTCAACAAACAAGTTCAGCTTATTCGTTTATTTAAAAAAGATCGGTTAATTCGTTAAGCTTAAAAAATGACTTGTTTGTTAAGCTTAACAAATATGCTCGACTCGTTCGTTAAACTTAACAAAAAAACTCGAATATGACATGTCGTTCGAGCTCGTTTTGTTAAACAACCCTACTCGTACTATCATTTTATTTTGATATGATAATTTTATTTTTGTATATAATGAGACATAAGTCGTGCTGATTTATCTTATGTGAGGTAAGGTTAGGAGATTACCTACCAAAAAAAGATAAGGTTAGTAGATTTTATAATCTAAAGGCATATTTGGTTAGCGACTTGAAAATTTACCTTTGTTAACCTCAGCCTTGAGAATTACCAAATCAGTTTCCTTGGAACACATTTTGGACTTAGGGGGTGTTTGCAAGTTCTTGTGCTTATATAGTAGTTTTTTAGAAGGTCTTCTGAAAAAGGAAACTTTCATTAAAAAATTAAAAAATATTTGCAAAATATACTTGTCTACAACAAAAGTCAAAATATAGTGTTTGCATATTATTAATTTGAAAGTTACTTTTATAACATAAATTTAACAAATGACAAAAATATCCTCAATATTGAATTGTTTAAAAGGGTAAAGATGTCTTAAATTTAATATTTTAAGTATTTACAAAAATGCCACCACGAAAAGTACTCCAAAAGCAACCCGAAGATGCTTCGGACTTTTAGACTTTTTTGACTTCTCCACCGTAAAAGTCAAACGACAAAAACAAAATTTGCAAGCACTCCAAACTGACTTTTCAACCGTTAAAAGCCAAAAGGTATTTTTTTTGTGGAATTTGCAAACACCCACTTAGCATTTGATGCTTCTGAATAAACCAATTTAAAAATGGGATAACATGCTGTCATGCTCTATAGGGCATGAGTATCATGAGTGTTTCTTCATAAGAACATACAAGAAATTTGATCACTTACTCTTCTTGCTTTGTCACCAGATATACATATATGTGGACCTAAATGTTGATTATATTTGATACCATATCAAACAATTCCAAAAGGTTACATTGAGTACAATTTAAAGTGAGCGCAATATATTCGTAATTATAAGTTTATTTACCCATGAATTATGATTGTTTTTACTTGATTGAAGTGTTAAATTTGAGTCAAAATATCAATCCGTCCTTATTTTTCATTACTTTGATATTGCATAATGAAAACGAATCAAACAGACAAGCATAAACATGTAAACGAATACATAAAGGAGTCAAACACGAACGATCGCAAACAGGTCTGTTGGCGAGCTTGTTCGCAAACTATTCGTCAACAACTCACGAACCTTAACGGACAGAACTCAAACATTAAGTTTTGTTCGCTCAGCTTAACAAACAAATTCGGCTCGTTCATTAAACTTAACAAACAGAGCGCGAACATGGTTTCTTCGTTCGAGCTCAATTTGTAAAACAACCCTACTTTTAGCTTTTAGTGAAGTGGAAATTGAGAATGGTAGAGCAAGATGATGATATATGAATCAATATATTAAAGGATCAAAAAGTCTTCAACGACATAAACCTGTCATATATGTCACATTAAGTGTGGCTTACATAAGTTATCTGAGGAAAAAAAAAGTTACTGAGGAACCATGGTTCAGATCTATTGCCGTGACGTGGCATGCGGAATGTCTGGTCTCTCAGCCTATGGTGATGGAAACAGAAGACTTCTTTCGGAAGATACTTGGATTCTTTCTATGCCAAGGCAGGAATGTATAAAGGACAAGTATTGAATAGTACAGATCTTTCTGTTCATGGTTAAATCATTCTTGTTACACCCTGCTCTTATATAGAGTCTGAGAATCAAGAGCTTCCAAAATGCGTTACACAAAAATTACTAGAGTTGTTTCTATGCTAAACGTCCAACTGTGCTGATTCCTCCTTCTAGTGTAAACTATAGGAGGCACTTGAATAGTCCGAACACTAACTTAACAAAAAGACGTCCTATCTTTTTTTATATAGGTAATGTCGTTGAGGGAATTTGAAATAGTAAATTGTGAGTACAATTGTCATTCTCATAAGCGCTAGGCCAACCTCTTTGACAAATGAAGAAGTCCTATCTGGAAATAACACGAGCTTCTGGTATCAGGTATGAACATTGGATTGAGAATAGAAAAACCAAGCAAATAATTCCATACCCTATTCGAGCAATCCACAGACAAGGAAAGCACGATTCAACAGAAAGGTCACTGTGAAGATAAACTTGTTGTGAAAATAAAACTGATAGAGCCAAACTGCAGCTAATAATTTGTAAGAAATAATACTGAAGATAAATAGGACACACAGATTTACGTGGAAA
>JAOYMZ010029067.1:0-16954 GCA_025802335.1 Pinguicula primuliflora | reverse complement strand
GCATTTATCAACTCTGTTTTGGACCTCTGATGCTGTTTCGTTGATTATGAGTTTGATTTACTGCTACGTGGCCTATGTGTAAGGTACGGAAAATTTCATTTTTATTTATTTCGAAGTTATTAAATAATTAAGTAAATTTTCTTGAAGAATTAAATTATCTAGAATTTTTATATCACAACGGCCCGTAAGACCTTCTTGGGCGAGAAATCGAATGCTCGGGCCATTTGGGCCATTGTCGCACGGACGGGACTAATGGACCGCCCGTTTCGTCCCTTTCCCCCTTCACGTTCACGATATGGAGGACAGGAGGAGTTTCTGCCAAGGGTTTCAACCATCATCAAATTGAGAAGCTAGAACGGAGAGAAACTGGAAGGTGCTAAAGCAAAAAAAATGGCATTGAGTACCTTCTACAGCGAGATTAAGGGGCTAAAGGTGAAGGAATTGTCGGGGCGATTGAAATCGTTGCTTAGTATCGGTTCCCTCAAGAACTCGGCCAAAGGCGACCTTGACGCTTATCATGCCATGTACATTCTGATCGATTCCATTGATCCTCTCTTGCCCATCTGCTTCGGTGGCATGATCTTGTCGTACCTCGTTGCCCTTCCGGAGGATCGCCGGCACCTCGAACACCAGAAGCAGCACGGTGGCCATTGATTAGCTGCCGTTTCCGGAGCGTTCGGGAGAGAGGAAAGGAAGGAGGAAGGAATTCCAGGATCGAGCAGGAAGAAAACAGGGGTTAAGTTTCACGGTAGGAAAGAGTTGCGATTCTGCGACGTGCCATGGTGGACGATTGTTCCTGACCGAGCAATTCGTCCTATGACACTGTCTCCTTGAATTGCTGTTGACCTGAACGTTTTGTACTAGGCTGAGCTCATTATCTGCTTTTATATGCTGATAAACTGCCATTCCCGTGTTGACCGAAGGATTTCATGTCTGCCTCCTTGCTGTTCGAACTGTTTCATGCCCGGTTTTCCTGGTGTCAAAACTGCTTCATGTTTTATTTCTTTCTGTTCGAATCTGCTTGGCATGAATAAGTGAAGTGCCAGATCGTTTATGCTGATTTAATGAATTCTGATATGAGTAAGTAAAATGTCAGCTCGTTATGCTGGATTTAATGGCTTCCTGGATTGTTGATAATGCTCGGTTGGAAGTTGAGAACTAATATTGATCTGTTCGTTTCTGTTCTTGATTTTTGAACTGTTAGAAATGGAATACGATTTGAGTTATCCTTGTCTGGTTTCTGAATCATGAATCTGTTAGAAACGAAAATAGTTTTTGATGTCGCCTTCGTTTCTGATTTATGATGAGGATCAGTTAGAAACTGAACATGAACAGATTAATTACTCGTTCTGATTTATGATGATATCTTGTCGGAACTGCTCTGGTATTCGGTCTCTCGAGTATTACTGATGCTTGATGCTAATGATGTTCCGTTAAAGTGAGAATGTAGTTGTGGAAGTGTTGAGGTTTCAGGGTCGATTAACGTTGTTTGATTTATCCGTGATACGCTGATTTTCGTGGATACGTGTGCTATGTTGTACAGAATGAGTAGAGAAGGAGGAAACTGAGGTACTTGTGAATGAAAACGGTGACAGACTTCAGGAGAAACGGGAAGGATGGCATCAGGGATTGCCGCAGTACGCCCTGCGGCAGTTGGATTTGCCATTCCATTCGACCTTGGCTATGTCACAGTGTGATTGTACCGGGGAGGAGGGCCGAGCGAAAGGCGTCATGGCCGGGAGGCTCGTCAACCCCGTGGCAGGGCTGCCGACCTTCTCTCCATCGATGAGGGTCGCCGGTGGACCATCTCCGGATGGGCGGACTGATGGGTCGATGCCAGAGTAGATCGAACAGGATGGCTTCCTGTTTCGGATTGCTTCGGGTCGTACCTTGTGAGAAAATGGGCCGTGGGCCAAAATGGTTTGGGCCGTGAGGCCAAGTTTATATGTTTCCCGTGACGATATTTATTATTAGATGAAATCATGCTATGTGGGCTAATTTGTATGTGCCAGTCGACGGTGTTTGACCTAAGTCCCCTTGCGGGCATATACGAATGGGAACCATTATGTGTCCTTATTTCTGTCTCGTGAAACTTCCTACTGGGCCAATTGGGCTCACAGTTCCTGTTGTATTAATTTTTATTGCAGATCTAGGTATTCCGGAGAACGAAGGTGGAAGTTAGACCTTGTGGGGTACCATTGTTGAGTTAAAAACATGTGTTCTGTTTCATGCTATATGACGTTGTATTCGGATTTTTTGTTGTTAAGATGCGCGTATTCTAATTTTTGAATAAACTAGGCCGAGACCTCTATTTGGAATATTTGTTTTAAAATATGGAGACCTTGAGATTATTCAAGTATTTTAAATTTAAACGCAGGGCTCGGGTGTGGGCCGTGGGCCCAAATTGCCATAGCGAACCCCTAATTGTTGTGCCACAATTTGGGTTCGTTACACTATGGTGGTTGGAAGAAAGATGAGGATATCGCTATTCGGGAACCACTTCTAAATGGCGGTGCTGGAAATGGTGTAGAGATAAGTCATACTCTCAAAGGAGAAGATTCAGTAACTCCTTATGGCAATGCTGATCTATTTAGTCTCTTTACCTTCTCTTGGATGAGTTCATTAATATCTCTTGGCTACAACAAAACACTGGACCTGGAGGATGTTCCTCAGTTAGGTAGTTCTGATAGTGTCAGAGGGACATTTCCAATTCTGAACTCTAAGCTCCAATCTTATTGTGGAGAGAGCAACAGAGTGACCACAATTATGTTGGTAAAGGGAATAATCTTTACTGCCTCGATCCATACCTAACTTTCCTTTATTGGCTTTCCAACTTTCCTTTATTCGCTTATCTCTACAAGTACAACCAGTACTAGCATAGGAGATCCTCGCATGTTTGCCAAGCATCACATACCAACTTTCCTTTATTCACTTGCCTGGATAATGATAGGTACAAGTGGCTCAAAATACTAAACGAAAGATGACCAAGTCGCCTACAATGAAGCATCAACAAGTTCTCCACAGAACAATCACCAGAACTAGCGACAATAGATGAAAGGGTTGAGTCCCGTCCATCGCGATCCAGGTACCACAAACATCGATTAAAATTTACAGTCACAGGTATCTTGTCGGTCCTCTTCTCCTCAAACATCACTTCGGAAATGTCAAAAATAGCAACATACTGTAGTTGTTGAATAATGACACTAATAGATTAGAGATTCACCGAAAAAGATGGGGCATGCAGAACCTTAGGCAAAATCAAGGAATCAGCACACTGCACAGTACCCCTACCAACCACAGGCTGAGCTGTACCATCAGCATTCTGGATACTCTCTGCTACTGGTAGATAAGTATAAGATGAAAACTCCTCAATAGAGCCAGTAACATGGCGTGAAGCACCTGAATCAACTATCCAATTCGTGCAACGTCAAACACAAGTCAAAACATGTGTATGGGCAGAACATGTGGAAGCAATCTCACCAGATACACCAATTCCTTGTACAAATATAACTATGGCTTTTAGAACCTTAGAATTCAATTTTCTCAAGAACTCTAATTCTTCTTCCATCATCACGAAGTCAACAAGTAACAACCAAATCACTCGGTCAACAGATACCATCTCAATAGCGCAATCTCCACAACCCAAACTCCACAATCATCAAATCACAAACTCCAAACTACAACTCCACAATCCCCATAATTCAACACATACTCCACATCAATAAACTCATAGTTCATCAACAATTCATTCAAAAAATAGTTATAATGCTCCACTTCAATAACCCACAAGCAACAACTCACAATACACAATCCATAGCAAGGCACAATCAACAATCCACAAGCCACAACAACCAATCAACAATTTCAATCACAAATCTCCAATCAACAATTCACAAAAACACACTCCAATTCAATCCACAACAATTCAATCCACAACAATTCAATCCACTCACAAACTCAAGCTCCACATGACATATTCAATCACACACATCTAATAGATCACAAGTAAACCATCCATAGATCTGAAAAAATGGAATGACAGCAGCAGACCCCCCCCCCCCAAAAAAAAAACAGAAGGAAACAAAAAAGCCTGTTATTTTCCTTCTTGGAAAATTCTGAAAAATGACCCCTTCTTCTATGTTGCAGAACTCGAGAAACTGCTTCTTCCTACCCAGGAAACATGCCCGTTGAAAATGCAGGAACCAGGTGCCCACCAAAAATGAGTTCTATCGGATGGCCAGGAGACCAGAGCGGTCGTGCGATGGACAGGATACCGGTGCAGTCGTGCGACTATCAGGGACCTCCCCGCGTGGTTGTGCAGCTACCAGCAAATCGGGGCTTGATCGGAGGATGGCGGCGCAGTGGTGGAGGGTGGTGGCTGTGAGTTTGGGTTGCTAGGGTTTTTGGTTTGGCTCCGATTCCAAATTGAATTGGGGGCCAAAAGTGTTTCTTAGTCTTCATTCCGCAATAGAGTAGTACATATATAAAATAGGTAAAAAGACTCATCTACCCTTCAATATCAATGAACCCGTTCTTAGAGATATGTCTAGAGCTCATATCATAGGTCTATAAATTCGTAGGGTTTGACGACATCTTGTAGAAATATAAGAGGACATGTTTATGTAATGAATTGATTAGTGAAATAGAAAGATATTTTTTTTCATATTATGCAATTATTATGAGTTTGCAAATCAATTACAAAGGCACAATATAGAATGTCACAAAATTTTACGATTGACCCGATTATATGAGGAATCACACTTATGCTTGTGTACCAGGAAAGTTGAGACTGATAGAGTTGAAATCAAACGCTTCAGTAGGTGTTAAATGAGCTTCTTAGAGAATCGAATTTGAAATAACTGGGTTCACATTAAGTTTTAAAGCCGAATGTATAGGATAAAGACTATATATTTTTATTAATGGTTACGATTCGCATGATATAAAATCGTGACATAGCTATATGAGTGGGAGACATAACATGACACATATCATACTGTGTGTACTATAGAACGACCGTTATGAAAATGACAATAGTTTTTCCCTGATTGTCATTGTGTGATCACAGAACTTTTTGGTTCACCCTGAGCGTTACTCTTCGATTTAGAGCTATGACTTGAAGTTGAGGCTTGATGAGACTACTTTAGTATGAATCCAAATGCTTTGGTTCTTAATAGTCATGCGGGCCATGCTAGGAAAGTAGTCGAATTGATATGAATGATCATTAGTGCCACAGGAACAATTTGTCTTGCTCACCATATTTGCCCGAGCGATTACATTATGTATATATCCAAATATTGTATAGTTTAAAGAGAATTCGTAGCTATCAGTGATGCAAAGTGTATTTGGGGTATCAACATGTTAAAAATATCATGTTAGTATGATGGTGACTTAATATGATATTACTTGTTACATATATTGATCGCATAACTCATTACTCGTATGAAGCATCGAGAGAAAGTTTGAACAACCCATTGCAACTTGTGTACGCGAGTGAGAGCTGTTAGGATGTGGCTGTTAGATAAGTATGTTATTACGTTAAACAATACGACTTATGTAGTCGAGTGGGAGCTGTTGGACATTAATGTAATTATGGTAAAATGCAATTAAAGATTAAATTGCAATTAATATGTTTAATTTTAATTTAGATATTTATTATATGTATTGGTCTTTTGCTCATGTCTACTCTTATAAATAAGGAGATTTTCAAAAACTAACATATGTTTGATTCTATTCTCATGTGTTGAGACTCAGTTTTCATACTTCTCTTGAAATGTTGCATCATCATCTTGGAAGTAGAGTTTTGAGTTGTGAAATACTGTCGGGACTCTGGTAGCCTCGGTTAAATATCTACTCAATCGGAATATTACGATCCACCACGCTTCCGCTATAAATGTACGATTTTGTATTTGTATTTAATTATTAGATCTGTTCTGAAGAGCATCTTCTTATCAAATACTCCTCCCTTTCACAGTTTTCACCAAATATCAGCAACACTAAGGCTGTCTGCAAGGGGAGGGAAACATCTCTCCGCCTGCATGTGGGAACCGGCAACCAAATATTAAATATAAATCAAATATATTAAAATATAGATTTTTTTATTATATATTAAAAATATAGATAAAATAAATTATAAAATAATAATAATGAAATTGTAGGGGTGAAAATTTCCTTCTATGATTGTGGAATATGGAGGATAGATTGGAGAGACAAAATGTGTTATAGAAAAGATGATGTGGAGTGGAGAAAAAGTGGATTGATGTGATAGGTGTAGATAAAATGGGAGGAAACTTCATGATTGTGGACAAGCTAATAACCAGAAATTCAACACATAGTTCAGTCAGTCAAGGGAGGACAATACAGAATTTGGTAACAACGACTATACAGAGTATGACATGATCAGAGGCTTCAAAATTTCATACTCTACAACCTATTTATATCTTTCATAACATTTATCACACCAGCACAAACACAAGAAATTCAACTTAGACAGCATACTTAAAAGACAACAGAGATACTACAACTATTCCTACTCACAAGCAACCAAGATTTCGTTCTCCTTACCTTTTAACTTCTTCATCCTCCAACCTCTCGTAAGTTCTCACTCTGCTTCTGGTTGTACCCTGTTCGGTGGTTAAGGGATTAGAGCCTTCTTCTTATAGTTCAATTATCTTCTACGTGCAGAAATCGTGGCTAAACATCAGTTGGATCTCCTGACACAGGCGGAACTGTGAAGCCCGAGGCCGATTTTGGCCAGCCCAATGAACTTCAAGGCTAGCCTAGGGTGAAAAAAATATTTCTAAGGCTCAGTCCAGGGTGAAAATACTTGCTTGGTCCGCCCTTGCCTATACCTGTATTGCTGAGATTGATAAATTGGGCTAATTTATCACTTAGTCCAATCTCCCCTTTAGCCCACAAATAATGTAAATGATGGATACGTTCAATCTATATATTAAAACAGGACGGTTTAACACTTTCAACTATATCTTTGTAATCTTTTAAGTGAAATAGCACTTTTTACTCTTTTCTTTTTTAAATCTCTTTCATCCCTTCTTATTACCCTTAAATTCTAGGTACATCGAGGTTTTGTTTCACCGTGACTTTAGTCACAGGTTATATCTTATTTTATTCTAAGGCCAAATTTTCACCCATATGATCCATCCAATATGTTTTTAATTGGATTATTAATTTATTACATTAATTTAATTTGTGCCCCTTTTTACTAAATAGATGGAAAATTTTACAATGTAACTTTTCCACACCTTACATTAAGGTTATATTTGTAAATTCTACTGAAAAGCTGATTTGGGATTTTTAATCGTATAAGCACTTGCTTTTTGCAATTTTGGCTTCTGGCAGTGGAAAAGCCCCCAAAAGCCCAAAAGTTAAGTTGTTTTTTGGGAGACTTAAGGCAATGACAATATTGTAATTATTTCAAAATTCACTTTTAATATAATTTTGTCTATATAAACAAATCGATAATTCTAAAATACTCAAAAAAATTCTCCGTATTATATCAAGTTTGTCATACTATTTTTTTACTTTTGCCACAATAAAACCCTCATTACAAACACTTTATAACTTTTTTGTAAAAATATTTTTTTTAAAAGCTCTCCTGAAAAATCAAAAAACAACTTTTCAGTATAACTTTCTTAAAATGATAACATTTATGATCCAAAATCTTTAAATAAAGATAGTCATACCATTGTTCCTTAATTAATAAAATTGACTCATAAAAAAATAGAAGTTTGAAAAGTTCAAAGATTCTCTCAACTTTTAAGGCCATTAAATAATCTCCCCTCCTCCGTTCAAAATTCAAAATTTTTGTTGGGGAGGGGATCAAACCAAAAATGATACACACCACGACAATGGTGTTGGCACGAAAGGCACGACTGTCTCACAAGTGTTGGGTCCCACATGCAGTAGGATGGGGCCCATCCAAAATGTTTGTGTCTTGTCGTGTCAGTCGTGCCATTATTTTGTCGTGCCCTATATAACTTCTCCAAAGAAACGCGCCTGCTTTTTTAGCTTTTCTGGGTGGGACATGGCTCTTCTCAAGTTGATCTTAAGCCTTGCTGCTATTCTATTAATGAGAGATACTCAGCCTCAATATAAGAGGATTGGGTGGCGGCCATAAAAAAGGGAGGGAGTTTATGATCTTATTCGTAAGCACCATGTGCAGTTTGTGTGCCTGAAAGAAACTAAAATGGAAAGTATTGATTGCAGACTATGTGCTAGACTGTGGGGTGGAGTAGATTTTGGCTATATGACACTTCCACCTCAAGGAAATTCAGGTGGAATCCTTAGTAGCTGGAGAAAGGATGCATTTACAATGATGAACTCTTGGATAACATAAGGTGTCTTAGAAATTTGTGGCAGTTGGGGATTTCAGGAGGAGGAAGTCCGAATTTTTAATGTATATTCTCCTTGTATTTTGAGCAGCAGGAGCTCACTATGGGCCAATTTGCTAACAAGGATGCAGCTATTCTCAAATGAACTTCTATGTTGCTGTGTAGACTTCAATTCCATAAGAGATAGAAGAGAAAGAAGAATAATGGTACTTGTAACCTCAACTTTGACACACTTTCATAAACCCCCTTATGTGGCAACAATCACAACCACACATTAAAAAATGAGTGTGGTTGTGTGTGTGGTTGTGATAGGTGCCACATAAGGGAGTTTATGAAGTGTGTCAAAGTTGGGGTACATGTAGCATTACTCGAGAAAGAATGGGAACTAGTATTAGTCCCGTTGAGAAATGCAAGAATTCAATGCTTTTAGTCAAAGTTCAGAACTCACGGATTTTTCTCTACAACTAAGAAAGTTTACATAGTATTCGTGTTTGACAGATTTCTCTTATTTGAAGGATGGCTGAACAAATGGTCTAATTTGCAGCAACTATCACTTGATAAAAAATACTCTAATCACTGCAATATATTATTTGAAGATGATTTCAGGAATTAGGTCCGGAAACCATTCCGAGTTATGTGATGCATGGTTTCAACACCCTACTTATGAAACTTTTGTTCAAGACAGTTAAGAACAAACTTCCGCAAGAGAGAATGTTTGATTTGTATATCAACAGATTGAAACAATTAAGAGACAAACTCAAATAATGGAATGGGGAGGTATTTGGCGAACTTCCTACCAAGATTAAGCAGTTGGAAGTAGAAGCGAGACAAATTGAGATGATAATGGAAGAAAGAGTGACTAAAAAGCAGATTGGAGTAGAAATATCTAAACTAGGTAAGATGCAATCTTCTATTCTTTATCAGAAGTCAAGAAACAAGTGGTTATAAGAAGGACACGCAAACAGTAGTTATTTCCATGCTACTCTGAGGAAAAATCGATGCGGGAACTCAGTCAAAGGCATGCAAGTTCATGGCAATTGGATAACTGATGTAGCAGCAGTGAAAGCATATATTAACGACGATTTTAAATCATACTATTCTACTGGAAATATTCAGAGGCCAAAACTACATTGGACTGGGGAACAAAGATTCAGTGTGTTGAACAGAGATTAACTTACTGCACACTTCACATAGGAAGAAATTTTGAAAGAAGTTCATTCCTATGAAAGTTGCAAAAGTCCTGCATTTGACGGTTATAGTTTCAAATTTATCAAGAAATTTTGTCTTATGCTGGGAGAAATAGTATTACGATTTTTTGATGAGTTCTAGGAAGATGCAAGATTGGACAAGGAATGCTACTTTTGTGGCCCTGGCTCCTACGATTTCAAATCTTAATCACATTGATGACTTTAGATCTATTTCTGTGGTCAATAGCCTGTACAAAATATTGTCTAAAGTATTGGCTGCCAGATTAAACAAAGAGTACCTGCTCTGGTATCCTCTAATCGTAGTGGATTCGTACCTAAGACATCCATCCTTGACAGTGTCCTACTGGCCAATGAAATTCTACATGATGCTAGAGTATCAAAAAAGAAGTGTACATTATTTAAAGTTGATTTTGAGACAGTTTTTGACATTGTGGATTGGGGATATCTCTTTGAAATGATAAAAGTAATGGGATTTGGAACAAAATGGTTGAAATGAATGCAAAGTTGTGTGACAACTGCACAAATGTCTGTAATTGTAAATGGAAGTCTTGGTGGGGAGTTCCAACTACAATATGGACTAAGGTAAGGGTGTATCACCCTTTCTATTTGCAATTGTAGCAGAGTGCCTTAATGCTTTGCTGACTAGAACAGTAAGGTGTGGTCAGCTCAAAGGATATGAGATAGTCTGGAAAAATATTCAAATTACGCATCACCAGTATGCTAATCTTTGCCAATTTTCATTAACTAATACATATATTTTTTTTGGTAAGTAACTGATACATATACTATCAGAACAGTTTTACAAATATTTGAAGCTGTCTCAGACCTCAAGGTGAATTACAGCAAAACCAACCTGTAATATGTCAACCTTAGACACTCTGGATCTATCAATCATGCTACTATTCTAAGGAGTAGAACAGAGATTGTTCCATTTAAATGCCTTGAAATATCGGTTGGCTTTAATCCTGGCAAGCTAAGCACGTGGAAATCTATTATGAATCTTATTGAAAGAAGACTCTTGTGCTAGGAGAATAAATATATCTCATATGGTGGAAGACTAGTTTTGATTAAACCGGTCTTAACTAGTATTCCACTGTTCTATTTCGCTATTTATCGCACCCCTAGTATGATCTTGAACAAACTTACAAGATTTTTCCAAAAGTTCTTATGGAGAGAAAGGATAGATGGACAGTGGAAAATTAATTGTATACGTTGGAAACACATTTATTATCCAACTGAAAGAGGAAGACTGTGCATCAAAAATTTGAAGGAGTTCATTGAGGCCTTACTAGCCAAGTGGGAATATCGAATGTTGCTGTTAGATAGACTCTTATACATGGATAAAAGCTTTGGACAGTGTTAATGGAGATTTACAGCAAGACAGACATATGTTGTCATTGATTGATTACACACCTAGAAAGCCATCAATCTAATGGAGTGATTTGAGATCAAAAATCTTTATAGTGGCATGGTTTAATGAGATATTTTGTAGAAAGTTGGGCAAAGGAGATGAAACATTATTTTGGAGGGATAAGTGGCTAGGTGAATCCTGTTTTTAGGACAAATACCCAGAATTACACATTGCTGCAACAAATAAAAATGTCACTGTGGCACAGAAAGGTGTTTATATTCATGTGTGAAACTGATGGTGTGTGCAATGAAATAGAGATCCAACAATTTTCTAATCTACTTGTTGATTTAGAACATGCACGGGAAAATGTGCAACATCATGGCATGCAACTTCCTACAACTACCTGTCCACTCTGTGAAGCAACGGAGGAAACGAAATTACATATATTTCAAGAATGCCCAGTCACACAATATTATTGGAAATTAGTATATGAATGGCTGAACATAACCAGCTTCTGAACAATTACCATAGGATGGTGATAATCTGGCAACACACATGCAACGATTGAGGGTACCATGGACCACGAAAATTTTAAAAGCAATTTGATAAATAGTCTGTTGGTAGGTCTGGAAACACATAAACCAAAAGATATTTAAAGATGAAGCTTGAGAGGAAGATGAAATAGTTGAAAAATTGAAGTTGCAATTGTGACTTATCTTCAGAACTCAACACTTCATCCACATTGCTTCTGCCTACAGTGATTTGAGTCAGGTACCGCATCTATGCATCACAAGTCAGGCAAATTAGGCGAACAAATGAAGGTATGGTGAACACTATTCTGCAACGGGAAAATTGAAGCTCTTCTGAAGAAGAAGTCTGGTGTCGATTTCAATTACTTTTATAGATAACCTGAATTGAAAAGTTGAACACTAACCCATAAAAACTCAATATTAAGATTTATGTAATGATACCAGTGTTCTAGTATGCGGCTGACTAGGTGATTGCAGATTCAAAATCGCCATGCTTTGGGGCTCGGTGTCGTGGTGGGTGGTCCAGCGGCCTGGGCGCATGCATAATTTTTTTAACAAAAAATAAAATTTGCATGGATAATGAGGCAAAATCATATCACACCATTGGATGCAGAAGAAAAAGAAAAGCTACAGCGATCAAGGTGCAAGAAAATACCTTTTAAAGTAAAGGTCTTCATATAGAAACTGCAGTAAAATGCCCTTCCTACTCAGGATAATCTGCAGAAACGAAAAATTATCCATACAGATGTGAAGACAACATGCTATCTATGCAGGAATGAGGAAACAACAGAGTCAGCTAAGCACCTATTTGAGGAATGCAAAATCACTGTACAAGTTTGGAAAAACATTCAGGAATGGCTTACCATCAATTCCACTGCCGGCGTGCCATCATTGAACAACTTTATGAAGGAAAGGCCGAAAGGATGGTCTGAAGACTCCTGGAAAATCTTTTGGATCACTACTACCTGGGAAATATGGAAAATGAGGAACATCCGTCATTTTGAAGGCCATGCTCCAGAAATAGCACAAGTGGCTTATCGAATCAAGGAAAATACCTGGAATTGGTACAATGGTTACAAGAAAGCCTCTGCAAATCCGGCAACATCGTTACAACGATGGATTTTGAAGCCGGCGACAATGGTCGAAGATGAAGGCTATGGGCCGTAACTACGCTGTCTATTTCGAAGGAAGGACATGGGCCTTATTCGAAGAGCCCAACTCGATTATAAATGTTTTAGTCAAGGTTTCAATTTTGTAAATATGTATATGTACATTTCCTATTAATAAAAATCAAAAAAATTGCATATCAAAAAAAAATTTGCAAAAAAATAAAATAAAATAAAAATATTTTGCCCTGACAATCTCAACGTTGGGCGGTCCAAAAATGCATCAGGATCACACGATCCTTTCTAGAATACTGAATGATACACTCAATTGCACATATTAGCTCGTAGCCTGAGAAACGGTGTCGTTGGTTGGCAGCATTGAGTTCCCCTTTCTTCTATTCCACCTTTTTTTTAAATAAAAGATTTCAATTAAGTATTAGGTTTAGAGTCTGTAAAAATATTGCAGAAAAATTGCAGAATGCCTTTGTAGAAAAATTATTTATTAAATATTACAGAATTTTTTTTGCAGAAAAATTATTTATTAAATATTTAAGCGTATATATAAGCGTATAGCCTTGGGAAGAACGAGATTGCAGAATCTCATTCTTATCATGCCTGAGCGTAATTAATGAGGTCATTAGGGGTATTAATTATGTCCGGCTTGCCAAGAACGGGATGTTAAAATCCCGTTTTTCGGAAGCTCGGGTTATACGCCCGTTGTTAGCAAGCCCGGACAGCGACAAATTCAAAAAAACGGCGAGACTTGGTGTCTTTTAATTACTGCCTTTTTCTCTGAGTGAAAGCCCACACCTCATGTGCCCTAATATTTCAATTGAATCACAATTCACCTCTAGGGGAGCTGATCATTAGATGCACAATGGCGAGGCCTTCCGCATCGTCTTTCGTTCCAGTCCAAAAGAAACTGCCGTTTATTGTATTACTTTGCATCGCCCTCTCCACGACGGTTGCCTTCTTTATCGGAGCCTCGTTGAGTTCCTGCAACTCCAATTATTACATTAGGGAGAATAATGAGAACGGTCTCATTCGCTCATCAGCTACTGAAGGCAGCAAATCGGCGGAAGAAGAAAATCCGCTGAGCTTCATGAGATCAAAGGTGGTGCTTATGGTTTCACACGAGCTCTCTCTCTCTGGTATACCAATCACTCCTTTTGAATGTAATTTCTTGGATATATGCCTAGAAAATGATGAGATAATGCCGAGAATATGTACAATGCTTGATTCCGAGGAAAAAATAAATAAACTTTGACGACTTTGATGAGAATTAATTGTATTATAAAATAAAATATGAAACTTGATCCATCGTTATACTATTGTATTGTTGAAGGGTCTTGCATCTTCTTCATCGTTGTGTTTAATTTATTATAAGCGTCAACGTAGTACGTGAGAAGTAAATTTTTGTTTTGTAATTTGTTGAAAAAATTCTTAGCGAGGGTTTCTTTTCTGCAAATGTTTTCTTAGGTGGGCCTTTACTACTGATGGAGCTCGCTTTTTTGTTAAGAGCTGTTAGCACGCGCGTTATCTGGATCACTAATCAGAAGCCCTCAGAAACTGATGAAGTGGTTTACAGTTTGGAACAAAGGATGATGGATAAAGGGGTAGAGGTACACTGCAGTTCGTAGCTCGAGATCTAAGCTAATTTGTCATTATTTTTCAACTTTATTGCCCATTGTCGGATGATAAGAAGAATGTGTTTATTTTGCTATTCGCTACAGATTTTGTCTGCGAAGGGACATGAAGTTGTTTATACAGCTCTCAGTGCCGATCTAATCATTTTAAATACTGCTGTGTCTGGCAAGTGGCTGGATGCCGTGGTTAAAGATGATGTACCTCGTGTGCTCTCCAAGGTTTTGTGGTGGATTCATGAAATGCGAGGGCATTACTTTAAACTGGAGTATGTTAAGCACCTCCCTTTTGTTGCAGGTGCCATGATTGACTCACATACTACTGCTGAATACTGGAAGAATAGGACTCAAGAGCGATTAAGGTATGCAAAACTTCTGTGTTCATCTAACACTCTCAAAGACAAGTCGAAAACTTCAATATTCAGTGCTTAAAAGTAATATTGTTTGCGCGAATTTCCTAAATATATATTTTTTACTTCTCATTTTATAGATATTTGTAGTAGGCAATGATGAGAGCTTATATTGTCTCTACATTTCTGCGACAGGATTAAGATGCCTGAGACCTATGTCGTGCATCTTGGAAATAGCAAAGCCTTGATGGAAGTAGCTGAAGACAGGGTGGCGAGGAGGGTCCTCCGCGAACATATTAGAGAATCACTTGGAGTACGAAAAGATGATCTTCTTTTCGCCGTTATCAACAGTATGCTTTCCTGGCAAAGAATGGTTCCTGATTTCTTTTTCTTTTCCTCTTTGGTCATTTTTCCTGCTGCTGTTGTATTATACTGCTTCCTTTCACGTGAAATCCAGAGTTTCCTCAATTTGCCGGGGTGAGCTGACGATATGTTTATTTTGGCTGCATTACTGCAGGTGTTTCGCGAGGCAAAGGTCAGGACCTGTTTCTTAAAGCCTTCTATGAGGCCCTGCAACTCAGCCAAGAGAGGGGACTTCAGATGCCTTCTATTCACGCAGTCATTGTGGGAAGTGACATGGGTGCCCAAACGAAATATGAAAAGGAACTGCGTGACTTTGTCGCCGACAAAAAGATTCAGGGCATCGTGCATTTTGTTAACAAAACACTGAATGTTGCTCCTTATCTGGCATCAATGGACGTTCTTGTCCAAAATTCTCAGGTGCATGCTTATGCTACATGTTCAGTTTGATGTTATCCCGTGCCCTATTTACCAATTTAGTACTGTATTATAAATTGTAGGCACGGGGAGAGTGCTTCGGGAGGATAACCATTGAAGCAATGGCTTTCCAGCTGCCTGTACTGGTGAGCCCTATAATTTGCGTCTCAGACGTCTTAGATCTCGAATACCTCAGATATCAATCATCACAGTAGAATTTAGATGTCTTAGTCCCGTTTCTGTTACCAGTTTGCTTACTATTGCTTGAGGAAAGGTGAAGGCTCTCTTCTATAGACTCAGTTCCCTCAGGACAATAATTAATAATGTCTTTCATATACATTACATTAGGGTACTGCAGCTGGTGGTACAATGGAGATCGTTGTAAACAGAACCACGGGTTGGTTGCATCCGGCTGGAAAAGAGGGCGTAACGCCTCTTGCAGAAAACATTGTTCAACTAGCCACAAATACTGAGACGAGAAAAGCAATGGGAATCAAGGGTTACGAGAGGGTGAAAGAGATGTTTCTGGAGCAACATATGTCACAAAGGATATCTGTAGTTCTGAAGGAGGTTATGCAGAAGGCAAGCACAAGAGGATGATAATCACAGAAGAATGGTCAAGGTGCCAGGAGAAGTATCTAATCACAATAAATCTTGTAATTTGTTGGAAGCAGATTGTATCTTTTTTTTTATTGTTGTTGTTGTTTTGGTCTGAAGCAGATGTATCTTGGAAAAAATAGAGAAACTATCATTCCTTTTCTTCCCTAAAAAGGGGTATGACCTATTAGGATCAGGGAAATGATATACACTATCTATTTTCACACACCCCTAACGCCTTCATTAGTAAGCACACGCCAACATATGTTGGTGTGGGGGGCTTACATGAATGTGAGAGATCGGTGCTGTGGAGGTGTGCAAGAGGGGTGTTGTATATTATTTTCGGTGGGATTCCTAGCCTGGAGTTCAGGTCTTCAATTCCCGAGGAGTTGTTAAGTGTACGAATTTGGCAAAAAAAAATCAATAATGATAGTCGTCTACAATTATATACAAACAATGTAATATATACACGTGAAATGATGCATTAATAAACAATGTGTGATCTTAATAATAATGGCAATATTACTACATGTACTCACAAGTTTTGTACTCAATTGAGTACAACAGTCAAAACGACGCCGTTTTGATTTGTGTGGAGTCAAAACGGCGTCGTTTTAATTTAAGTGTACACATATATAATAATGGTATATGTTTAGCATTTCTCTAATAATGGGTATGTTTAGCATTTTTCCAATAATGATATATATGTATATATTTTATTGTTTGTACATAATTGTGCATATCAAAATTATGTATACTAATCATTATTGAAAAGAATTGGATTGACAACACTTAATTGGGCACTAGTTTAGCTAAATCATCGTGACCAATCATCATTAAATTAATAACACATCATCTGTCTTATAATAATTGTGTTATTTTCTTATGATATAGTATTTCTCATTACGATTTACGAGTAACAAATATCCAAGTTTTCTTTGAAATTGTTAAGTTTTTTTTTTTATAACCATATGAGTATACAAGTCTTTCGAATATGACTGGTCCCAATATGGAATCATGCAAGGTCACTCCCTCCGCCCCACC
>JAOYMZ010029056.1:0-16954 GCA_025802335.1 Pinguicula primuliflora | reverse complement strand
GGACATCCATCGGTGCGAATATTAGCAAGGGGATCTAAACATGCAAGGGTACCTCAACTTCCCATCTACAATAAGCTCAAACACAATCATACGAATGGAACAAAACGAGAACCTTGATTACACGAATGAAATATAGTAGTGTTACATAGTTGAGGCACAACCGAGCCTCGAGCCGAATGAGTTCAGCTCATACCGAAGGTATGAGCTCGAATACACACAATGTTAAGCAACAACGAATCCATAATACAAGTTCAAGAGAGAAGAATCAGGGTCCCCCTACGTGAAGATGGCAAGCTGCGGCCTTAATCTCTCCCATTAGTCCTCTGCTCAGTCCCTTGTTGCACCTAATCATCAGATTTGCCCGAAGAGGAATGGATTGTCGCATTGATTCTCCTTCCGAATGTGTTAATCTCTTTCCCAAAATGCAGTCATCCCTTGTGTAAAGACGAGAATGCCCCTTGATTACACATTCAAATATTTCATCTTTCCCTCCTAAACACTTGTTTAGTGCAACAACTCGGTGATGGGCTAGACTTGGGCCGAGTATGGATGCTGCTGGAAGAAGGGGACTTGGGCCGAATACAAATCCATCAACTGGCCCTGAGGCTTTGTTCAGCCCACTATACGTCTTTTTGGCCCGTCCAAGTATCTTGAGTGCTTCATACCCGATTTATGCCACAATATACATAAAAAGAGGCATATTGCACCAAAGTGTTGATCTTCGGGTCTCTTTCTCCCATCTAGCACAAACGAAGACAATTTAATCCATATTGTAGGTGTTAGATGCATAAAATGATATCAAATAATATGCCAAATGAGCTCCAAATAGAGTCTCATCAAACACCTCCCACTTTAAACTATGCTAGTCCTCAAGCATACATTAGATATACAACCAGAGATGGAGTAATGAAGTGTGTTTGCACGAAGGATATAAAACAGTGTCTGTGTCATGCATCCTGTTGATGTGTCTGGTTTCTGAGGAAGCTTGAAGCAAGGAATCAGTATGCACCCGAGTGTATGTAGTGAGCAGTCAACACATTGCTAAGATAGGCAGTGAAAAACGAATGTTGAAATAGAAATGCATCACAACATAGCATGCAAACAATACTTCCCTAACAGCTTCTAGTGTAGCCCTTCTAGCTGATGTTTTGCTTTTTCTAGCAATGCACCGAACTCTTATTCGTCTAACCACAAACCCAATGCACAAGTCTTTGTATTGATCTCAAGCTGAGCCTCAACTCCATCACACTCTTTCTTTTAGGGACAGTGTATAGATGAGGATTCCTCTCGTTGATGGAGTTGGACAGATTAATAATGGCCTCTCACTTTGGCTTACATGTAAGTGGACAGTTCTCTATGTCCAATCTGAGCAAGAGATGATGGCAAACTGCTGCTCATGACCCTGCTCCTTAGTTCTTCAGATACAATTTCCTTTCTTTTGTTTTGGCTGGCTTCGGGCTTCTTGGATTTGTTCCAAGGCTCCTTTTGCTTTGTAGGTTAAGGCTTGGATCTCTATTTGATCACCAAGGGGGATTCAATGATTTGTTTTTCCAGTGGCTTGGCTAGCCTTTTTGGTGTGCCCCTGATCTTGTGATGGTTGGGATCTTTTTATGCCCTTCTTCCTTGAATGCTTTAGCTTTCTGTTTTGCTTTGTTCTTGCAGCCTTTTATTCAGGTCATAGAGTCAAGAGCCCGTTCACCAAGATCACCTCACTCAGATCAAACCAGATCCCTGTATCACTCCCTCCCCTCATAAAAATCAGTGTGAACACTCAACTTCGGATCAACCACTAGACTTGTGCACCCCACCATCATGCCGCTAAGAGTCCAGTGGCATTAACTGAATATGCATAAATGAATGAGCTCTATAAGCCACAACTTAGATAGCATGCATCAGTAACATATGTAAGCAGCATGTGTGAGCTCAAATGCAATTCATCATAGGAGATAAGGACAGAATATGGGCAGAATACATGGTTGCAAGCGAAAAATATTTGTAAGCTCACGGATTCAGCATTTCATATGCACAACTTATGAGAGCAGGCGCGCTACACCCCACCCCACACTTAAATTCATGCGTGTCCTCAAGCATGGGCAGAAACATAAGAAATATGTAAGTGGAGGGATGAAGCGATACAACCTTGTATGAGTTGATTCCGTGGTGTCCCATATTCTGCTTCTTGCTTTGGGCAAGGAGGTATTCATTTCAATCTTGACTCTTGCCTCGACTAAGCGCTGCTGTAGTTTCTCAAAAAGTAGACTAGTTACCAAACAAAATAAATTTAAAGACAGGATTTTAAATGATACCATGTTGAGGGTTGCCTCCCACCAGGCTCTCAGTTTAAAGTCTTGGGATGGACTGTTGGTTGGCTTCATTCCCTGAAATGTACGACTTTCTTTTGTTTTACCTGGTCTTGGGGTGATGTGTACAACTTCAGCCTGTGCCCGTTTACCTTGAAGACACCAGCTTCGTCATTCTTAATGTCAAAGGTACCGTATGGGTATAGCTTGACAACTTCATAGGGTCCCGTCCACTTGCTTCGGAGTTTGTCAGGAAATAGTTTCAGCCGAGTATTATAGAGAAAAACTTGCTGACCCTCATGGAATGTCCTTCTTTATATATGCTTGTCATGCCACCTCTTGGTTTTTTCCTTGTAAATTCGAGCATTTTCATAAGCATCCAGTCGTAGCTCCTCCAACTCTAAGAGTTGTAAAAGTTTGTTGATTCCAGCGGCAGTGAGGTCGATATTTATTGCCTTTATCGCCCAGTATGCCTCGTGCTCAAGCTCTACTGGGAGATGACATGCTCTTCCATACAACAATCTGAAGGGAGAAGCTCCAATAGGAGTTTTATAGTCTGTCCTGTATGCCCACAAAGCATCGAGCAGTCTCATGGAACAATCTTTCCTTGAGGCTCCCACAATCTTATCCAAGATGGATTTAATCTCTCTGTTGGACACCTCTGCTTGTCCATTTGTTTGAGGGTGATAAGGTAGAGTGACCTTGTGCCTCACTCCATATTTATTCAGGAGCTTCTCGAATAGCTTGTTGCAAAAGTGCGAGCCTCCATTAGAAACAATACACCTTGGAGTTCCGTATCTTGCGTAGATGTTTCCCTTGAGGAACTTTACAACGACAGCAACATCGTTTGTGGGGGTGGCAATGGCTTCAATCCATTTAGAGACATAATCTACTGCAACTAGTATGTATGTCTTCCCATGGGACGACACGAATGGTCCCATAAAATCTATTCCCCAAACATCAAATATTTCTACTTCAAGCATGCCAATTTGTGGCATCTCATCTCTGCTTGTCGCACTACCAACTCTCTGACATCTGTCACATGATTTAGTGAAGAAGTAAGCATCCTTGAACAAAGTGGGCCAATAAAATCCGCACTTTAACACTTTTGTCGCTGTCTTCTTACCCCCAAAATGACCTCCACATTCGAGAGAATGACAATGCTTGAGAATGGAATCCATTTCTGTCTCAGGAACACATCTTCTCACTACCTCATCTGCACATAACCTATATAGGTATGGTTCCTCCCAGATATAATACTTGAGGTTGGAATAAAATTTACTCCTCTGCTGCCAGTTGATATCGGGCGCTCGGTTGATGGCAAGGTAGTTTACAATATCATCAAACCAAGGTGCGTCTTGCACGGTCAACACGAGCACCCATTCGTCAGAAAAAGTGTCTCGAATAATAGTTTGGACTTCAAGGGCGGGGATGTCCTCCAGTCGGGACAGATGATCAGCAACCACGTTGTCCATTCGTTTTTGTCTTTAATTTCAACATCAAACTCCTGCAACAGGAGGATCCATCTAATGAGCCTCAGTTTAGCATCTTTCTTTGTCATCAGATATTTGATAGCTACGTGATCAGTGTATACAGTGATCTTGCTATCAAGAATGTATGACCAAAACTTGTTGAAGGAATAAACAACCGCGAACATCTCTTTCTCTATAGTAGTGTAATTGAGTTCAGCATCATAGAGCATTCTGCTTGCATAGAAGATAGTGTGGAAGATTTTCTCTTTGCGTTGGCCTAATACCGATCCCACTGCCATGTCTGAAGCATCACACATTATCTCAAAGGGCAGATTCCAATCTGGTGCTTGTATCACAGGTTCCAAGATCAAGTGCTTCTTGAGTGTTTCAAAGGCAGTGAGGCACTCCCTACTCATCTCAAACTCTGCGTCTTTTTCCAGTAGTCTGCACAGTGGTTTTGCAATCAAGGAGAAGTTCCTGATAAATCTCCTGTAGAATCCTGCGTGTCCCAGGAAACTTCTCACAGCTTTAACAGATGTTGGGGGAGGCAGATTTTTTATTGCAGCAAACTTAGCCCGGTCTACTTCCAACCCCTTTTCCGACACTTGGTGTACTAGAACAATACCTTTACTAACCATGAA
Organism: Pinguicula primuliflora; assembly: GCA_025802335.1. Lineage (NCBI taxonomy): Eukaryota > Viridiplantae > Streptophyta > Magnoliopsida > Lamiales > Lentibulariaceae > Pinguicula > Pinguicula primuliflora. The sequence continues at coordinate 12,541 of JAOYMZ010029056.1, read as the reverse complement.
ATGACACTTTTCCCAATTCAACACGAGCTGGACTTCTTCACATTTTTGGAGCACCCTCTCAAGATTGCACAGGCATTGTTGAAAGTTGTTTCCGAACACACTGAAGTCATCCATGAAGATTTCAATAACATCCTCCAGCATGTCGCCAAACACTGCTATCATGCACCTCTGAAATGTGGCAGGTGCATTGCATAAATCGAATGACATCCTTCTAAACGCAAAAGGTCCATAAGGACAAGTGAAGGTTGTTTTCTCTTGATCCTCCGAATCTACTATGATCTGGTTGTATCCACTATAGCTATTCAAGTAGCTGTAGCAGGCATGCCCGGCCAATCTGTCCAGCATTTGATCAATAAACGGTAAAGGATAGTGATCCTTGCTAGTAGCCTTATTAAGGTCTCTATAATCCATGCACACTCTCCATCATGTCACTGTTCTAGTAGCTATTAGCTCCTCATTCTCAGCTCGAACCACGATAATTCCTCCTTTCTTTGGGACACATTGGATGAGACTAATCCACTTACTATCAGAAATCGGGTAAATAACCCCACCGTCTAACCACTTCAAGATTTCTTTCCTGACTACTTCTTGCATGACTGGGTTTAATCTCCTCTGAGCGGCTATCACCGATTTACAATGATCTTCCATGAGGATTTTGTGCATACATATTGTGGGAGAGATCCCTTTTATATCTGCTAGAGTCCATCCAATGGCACCCCGGTGTTGTGTCAAAATCTTCAGCAAGCCAGTTTCCTCTTCTAGACTCAGCTCCCTATTAATTACCACAGGTAGGTCAGTATCCTTTCCCAAAAAAGCATATGTCAAGTGACTTGGGAGAGGCTTTAAGTCCAGCTTAGGTGGTCGTACTAATGAGCTCTGCATGGGGGCTAGTTTCTCCCCCAGCTTCTCTAACTTTGCAGGGGTGCTAGTTTCATCAAAGATACTGGCATAATCACAAATATCAGGCTCAGCAAGGAGGTTGTCTTTCTTGCTGGTCAAGAGAACTTCCAATGGATCCATCGTGCATCCCAACTCCCCAATGTATTCTTCGGATGCCACTTCAATACGATTGCATGTTTCTAGTTCCTGCATGAAGTCTATAGGTATCTTCAGCGAGTTGTACACGTTAAAACTAACCTCTTCATCCTCAATTCTGAGTTTGACCTCCCCTTTTCTAAGATCAATTAAAGCATCGCCAGTTCTTAAGAAAGGTTTACCCAAGATAATGGGAACGCCTACATCTTCAACCATATCAAGGATGACAAAGTCAACAGGGAAATAGAACTCAACTACCTTTACCAAGATATCCTCAAATATTCCTCGTGGCTTTCTTAGTATCAGCCATTTAAAGTGTGATTTCTGTTGGTTGAGGTTCAGCAAGTCCAAATTTTTGTGCAATTGAATAAGACATTAAATTAATACTTGCACCTAAGTCACATAGAGCTTTAGCAAAAATATGTTCTCCTATAAAGCAAGGAATTGTAAAATTCCCTGGAACAGAATGTTTGGTGGGAAGCTGCCTGCTAATGATGGCAGAACACTCGGCTGTAAGGGGGATTGTGCTAGCATCATCGACCTTCTGCTTATGTGACAGAATATCCTTCATAAACTTTGCATAGCAAGGCATTTTCTCCAGGGCTTCTGTGAAGGGAATATTGATCTGAAGTCTCTTAAAATGCTCCAAAAATTTCCTATACTGTTGTTCCAGAAGAGGCTTGATCAATCTCTGAGGGTAAGGTGCCTTCTTAAGCTTCTCTTCTGTGATTTCTCCCTGCTTCCACGAGACTTTCTTGTCTCATTTTTGTTTCTGCTGCTCTGATTCATAAGGTTGCGCAACTTCAGACCTCAATTCTCTTCTGACAACAGCTTCTTCGGGGAGCAGGGGCTCTTCCATTGATTTCTCGGATCTTAATGTAATAGCTTGACAACTCTTCCTGGCAGTCCTTTTAGTGAATGAGGTAGCAGCGTTCTGGTGTTTCTCTTTCAACTGTAAAGCTAAGTGTTCCACTGTGGCTTCAAAACTCTGCAAGACTACTTGCTGGTTCTGAATAACAATTTGGTGCCCTTGTAGCATTTCTTGCTGGTTTTGAATACTAGCTTCGATTCTGGCACTGGAGTTTATACTTTGTGTGGTCATCTGCTGCATTAACTCTTCCGTCTTTCTTTGCATTTCTTACATAGAAGGTTGTTGCCTCTCATGATTGCTGGACGCCTCAGTTGTTCCATGATAAGGACCTCTAGACGTTGCAGAATGGGGAAGATGTGCATTCAGTGCTCCCTGCGGATTACTCCATGTAAACCCAAGATTGTCATTCCTTCTAGACTTGTTCTGGTATCCCTGATTGTTATATCTCTGCTGATGCACATAGTTAGCTTGCTCAACCTCCGAAGAGGGAGTTTCTTGACAATGGCTGAAATGGTGACCTTGCACTCCACAGTTTTCACATATCGGCTGATACAATGTATCACTCGGAGAGGAGATAGGCTGGACTACTGCCACTAGTTGGACTTGTTGCGCTTGTTGCTGATTGGGTGACAATTGAGCTACTTAAGCAATGAGTGCAGTCAATGCTGCAACTAGAGTATCATTCTGGCTCGAGCTCAGAACTGGTTGTGTACCTCCTCTCAGTCTTTCCATGGGCCACATACAATAGTTATGTGCAAGTCCCTCCGTCAACACGCAAATCTGGTTGTATGATTTGTGCATAAAAGCTCCTCGTGCAGCTGCATCTACCTCTCTCTTTGTGCTCTGATCAAAACCAAAATAGAATGACTGAATTTTCCTCCAGTGCTCAAGTCCATTGTTTGGGCAGCTTCTTAACAGGCTCTTAAATCGCTCCCAAACCTTATGAATAGTTTCATGTGGCTTCTGCTGGAAGGTTTGGATTTCATTCATGATCCTAGCAGTCCTGCTGGGAGGAAAGAAGTGTGTCAAGAATACTTTCCTCAAGTCATCCCAGGTACAAATGGAGTCTGAGGGCGGGCTGTAGAGCCGCTCTCGTGCTCTATCCTTCAACGAAAAGGGAAACAGCCTCAATCTGATGGCTTCCTGATCCACTCCTTAAATCTTGATGGTGTCACAGATTTCCAGAAATGCATCCACATGGGTTCAGAGATTGCTGGAATCAGCTCCTCCATAAGTAGAATGCTGCTGTAGCAATGCAATAGTAGAGGGCTTTAACTCAAAGTTATTTGCAGTGATGAGGAGTCTCCGAATAACAGGTGCTATAGCTACAGCCTCAGGGATTGCAAAAGACTCCAAAGGTCTGTCATCTAAATTTGAAGGTGGATCCATGGCTGGTGGTGGAGTAAATTCTTCTTCCGATGCAAGTGAACTTCTTTTGATGCGTTAATCTCTCCTCCTGGTGTGTCTCCAGGCTAGTTGCTGGCTCATAAACTGAGAAGACAGAAATAGAACCGAATTAGTTCACAAATGAAAGTAAAGATGGTTAACAAAGAAATGTTTTTTCCAACTTAACATAAAAAGGGAAACTACTCCTCGGCAACGATGTCAAAAATTTGATGAGATGAATGTAACGCCACACAAATGTGCAAGTATACACAGTCGCACAAGTAATACAACCTTGGCAAGCAAGGGTCATCTCCCAAAAGAGTAGGGCCTTGACATGTCTCGCCTCAAACACATTCAGAGTAGCCGAGATTAAATTGATGATTTAAACTACAACTTGGAAATAAAGAGAACTGGATTACAACTTAAACTAAGGAAATACCAACTACAGGAGCTCACTGTCGCTTGCATTCAACAATTAACCACACAATGGAAGAAATATAGATTAGAAACAGGAAAATGGATGGAGAATGGCTTAAGGCAGGGTGTATTGCCTCATTGTTGCAATACTCATGTTCATTTGTGCATTAAGGATTGCTTGTTCATTCATACCACGAGACTCAAATGCAACTACGGCTCACAGACAAGTCACATAGCTACTCTAAACCTCAAAGAGGTGACATTGAACTCCTAAGTTTAACTATCCCCATTGTGGCATCAAAAATTAGGGATGAATCCCCGAAAACAATGATGATCATGTGTTTAGAGTCTAACCAAGCCCTTGTGATCGAGTTACCGAGGTAAGATTTCCTAGATAAATGAGAAACATGCAAAGATCTACCGAAGCTAAGGCAAGCACTCATGCTAAAGGAAGGTAGTCACACAAATTCACTCTGTCACTCCATGAACTGTGCTTTAGGACATTCATCAGTGCGAGAATTAGCGAAGGGATTTAAACATGCAAGGGAACCTCAACTTCCCATTCACAATAAGCTCAAATACAGTCATACGAATGGAACAAAATGAGAATCTTGATTACACGATGAAACATAATAGTGCTACATAGTTGAGGCTCAACCGAGCCTCAAGCCGAATGAGTTTAGCTCATACCGAAGGTAAGAGCTCGATTACACATATTGTTAATCAACAACAAAGCCATAATACAAGTTCAAGAGAGAGAAATTAGGGTCCCCCTGCACAAAGTTGGCAAGCTATGGCCTTAATCTCTCCCACATGTCCTCTTCTCACTCTCTCGTTGCACCTAATCGCCAGATTTGCCTGAAGAGGAATGGATTGTAGCTTCCCTTATTGTCCTGAATGTGTTAATCCCTTTCCCAAAATGTAGCCATCCCCTGTGTAAAGATGAGATTGCCCCTTGATTATACATTCAAACATTTCATCTTTCCCTCCTAAATACTTGTTTAGTGTGACATTCGGGTGATGGGCTGGTCTTGAGCTGAAGGTAGCTTCTTGTTGGTAAAAAGGGACTTGGACCGAATATAAATCCATCAGCTGGCCCCGAGGCTTTGATCATCTCACTATACGTCCGTTCGGCCGTCCGTGTACCTTGAGTACCTCATACCCAATTTATACCATAATTTGCATAAAAAGAGGCACATTGCAGCAGAGAGTTGATCTTCAGGTCTCTTTCTCCAATCTAGCAAAGAAGAAGACAATTTAGTTCATAATGTAGATGTTAGATGCATAAAAAGATATGAAATGATATGCCAAATGAGCCCCAGATAGAGTCTCATCAAACACCCCCCACTTTAAATTATGCTTGTCCTCAAGCACACATTAAATATACAACCAGAGATGAAGTAATGAAGAGTATATGCACGTAGGGTATAAAATAGTGTCTATATCATGCATCATGTTGAAGTGTCTGGTTTCTGAGGAAGCTCGGGGCAAGGAATCTGTGTGCACCCGAGTGTATGCAATGAGCATTCAACATTGTTAAGAGAGGCAGTGATAAGCGAATGTAGAAATAGAAATGCATCACAACATAGCATGCAAACAAGACTTCCCTAACAGCTTCCAGTATGGCCCTTCTAGCTGATGTTTTGCTTTCTCTAGCAATGCACCAAATTCTTATCCGTCTAACCACAAATCCAGTGCACAAGTCTTTGTAGTGATCTCAAACTGAGCCTCAACTCCATCACACTCTTTCTTTTAGGGTCAGTGTATAGGTGAGGGCTCTTCTCGCTTATGGAGTTGGACAGATTACTAATGGCCTCTCACTTTGGTTTACATGTAGGTGGACAGTTCTTTGTGTCCAATCTGAGCAAGAGATGATGGCAAACTCTTGCTTCTCGCCACATTGTCTTCTTCTCTGTGTTGTGATAGATTTAGCAGTTTTGCAAAATCTAGGTGAACTGTTTGATAAAATATCTGTATGAGTTGGACAAAAGTAAATGGGAGTTTCAAACGTATGGTCAATAAGATGTTTACTGGCATCAACTTGTGCGACTCACTTTGTGTGGTTGGAAAAATCATTTTCTGATAGGAATTGTTGTTGTTTGATAGATTTGCGTGGTAGCAAGCCAAATTTTTGCTTCAAATTCGTTGGAATTCCGTTCTTGTGAATTTGAAATGATGGAACTGCTCTCTACTTTTTTAGCACTTTGGGCGATGTGACACTACAAGAAAAAAATTGAAGGAGGTATTGATTTGACTGAATTGATTTTTTTTGTTATTATTGTGTTGCGGAATAGAATTGTGAAGTTGTGGAGTTGTGAATTGTGTAGTTTGGTATTTGTTGGTGATTGAGAAAGTGTTGAGGTGGGGATTGAATTGGAGTGTGAATTTGAAGATTGTTGGTGATTGAGAATTGTTATTTGATTGTGGAAGCTGGATTATTGTGTGTGGAGATTGAGTGATTGGGTTACTAATTGTTGACTTTGTGATAATGGGAGAAGAAATTGAATTCTTGAGAAAATTGAATTATAAAGTTCTAAAAGCTCTAATTACACTTGTACAAGAAATTGGGGTATTTGGTGAGATTACTTCTGCATCTTCTGCCCAGACACAGACTTTGACTTCGGTTTCACGCTGCACAAATTGGATAGTTGGCTCAGGTACTTCCCGCCATCTTACTGGCTCTATTGGGAGTTCTCATCTTATACTCATCTACCAGTATCAGAGAGTATTCATACTATTAATGGAACTGCTCGGCCTGTGGTTGGTCAAGGTACAATGAGGTGCACTGATTCTTTAGCTCTATCAGATATTTTACATGCTTCATCCCTTTCAGTTAATCTCTTATCTATTAGTGCTATTATTCTTCAATTGAACTGCATTGCCTCGTTTGATATTCCTAAAGTGATCTTCCGGGGGAAGGGGACAGGATGTTGTTTGCGGACCGAGGCATGACATAAAGGCTTGTGGTATCTGGATTAGGATGACATAGACTCCACTCTTTCGTCTTTTGTTGCTAGTTCTAGTGGTTGTGGAGAACTTGTTGATGCTTCATAATAGGCGACTTGGTCATCCTCCGTTTAGTGTTTTGATTTGCTTGTATTCATCCATATCAGGGCAAGCGAAGAAAGAAAAATTGGTATGTGATGCCTGTGAGTTTGACAAACATACGAGGATCTCTTATACTATTATTGGTAGTAGAAGTTTGTCTGTCTTTGATGTGGTTCATTCTGATGTATGGGGACCCTACCCCACAGCTGTTGTGCATAGTTTTTGATATTTTGTGTCCTTTATTGACTGTTGCTCTCGTGTGACGTGGATCTACTTGATGAAAAGTAAGAGTGAAGTTTTTACTTATTTTAAGGATTTTCACAGGAATGCTCAAACTTAATTTGGTGCAGTCGTGAAAGTGTTGCGCTCTGATAATGATATCAAGTATACCAATCTTGCTTTTGGTGAGTATATATCCTCTCACGGTATCATTCATCAGACTACATGCCCATACACACCAGAACAGAATAGTGTGGCTGGGAGGAAGAACTGTCATATTCTTGAGGTTGCCCAGGGTATGATTATTTCGATGAATGTCCCCAAGTACTTATGAGGACAAGCTGTTTTGAGAGTTGCCCGGTTGATTAACCAGATGCCTTCTCGTGTGTGACTGGAAGTCTCCCTTTGAGGTGACTGGTTAAAGGGGAGAGCTCGTTCCATTGAGGATTTTTGGTTGTATTTGTTTTGTTCAGGATCGCCGCCCCTCTGTTGGTATGTTGGATTATCGGGCACTAAAATGTGTATTTGTGGGATATGTTGCGACTCAAAAGGGATATGCGTGTTGGAGCCCTGTCGAGAAGTTACTATTTGTGAGTATGGACGTTACATTCCGGGAGCATAAGCCTTATTTTACTGAAATCGCTACTCTTTTTTGTGAGTTATCGGGTGTGTGGTGTAGAGTGGAGAGTGGTATTGGAGATGGAGGTTTGAGTAGTAGGACTGGGCCTGGGAGTGTTGTGAGTGTGGGCCTTATCCCCTATCTTATTGTGTCGGTTGGAGTTGATGAACCAGAGAGCTCACATGATGATAGTGAGACTCAGGTCTATGGGGAGGATACCGTGTTGATTCGAGATCTACCTGTCAGTCTCTCACCCATCCCTTCTCCGGAGATGCCTACCCTGGATGCAGCTCTTGATTCCATATGTGATATGGTTCATCTTTCTTCTGCTCTTACTCACGTTGCAGTGCGAAGATCCTCTCGTATTAATACGAGATTTCCTCCTAATCGATATTGTTATAATATTGACGACTATGTGTCATATTCTCATTTGTTACTTGGACATGAGGCATTCATTGCATCATTGGATAGGGTCTCTATTCCTAACTCATGGCAGGTTGCGAAGACTGATCCAAAGTGAAAGACAACTATGTTTGAAGAACTTGGAGCACTTGAGAAGAACAAGACTCTGGAGGTAGTGGTACTACCACCAAGAAAGAAAGTTGTTGGATGTAAGTGGATTTACATCCTAAAGCAAAACTCGAAGAAACGCATTGAACGATACAAGACAAGGTTGATGGCAAAGGAGTATAATCAAACATACGTAATAGACTATGATGAGACCTTTACACACGTGGCGAAGATGAGTATTGTGAGTACACTTGTCTTCCTGGTGGTCAATGGAGGATGAAAGTTGCACCAACTTGATGTGAAGAATGTATTTCTTCACAGTGCCTTACTTAAGGAGGTGTACATAGAGATACCCCCTGGGTTCGAGACCAAGGACAAAGTGGGTAAGGTACTTAGACTCAATAAAATCTCTTTATGAATTGAAGCAGTCTCCCCGGACATGGTTTGACAGGTTTCGATGAGCTATGATAGGTATGGACTATCGGCAGGTTAATGCTGACCATACAGTATTCTTCAGGCATCATAGGGGTCATATCACCATTCTGACAGTATATGTGGATGACATGATCATCACGGGTGATGATGAGAGTAAGATTGCCCAGCTTAAGGAGAAGTTGTGAAAGGAGTTTGAGGTGAAAGATCTGGGATCTCTTCATTTTTTCCTTGGGATTGAGAAGCAAATGGAGTGGATGAGATAATTTGTCATAGAGAAAGTACACACTAGACCTCCTCACTGATACGTGGATGCTGGGATGTAAGCCAGCAGTCACACCTATTGACCAGAAGGTCAAGTTGAGAGCAGATGGAGGAGAACCAGTTGCTCTGGAGAGAGATTAGAGATTGGTGGGCATATTGGTCTATCTGACTCACACCTGACCTAACATATCATTTGCTGTAAGTGTGGTGAGTCACTATATGCATGATCCTAGGAAGGATCATATGGATGTTGTGTATTATATTCTGAGGTACATGAAGAGTGCACCTGGAAAGGGACTAACTTTCAAGATAAGTTGTCACTTAAACATTGAGGGTTTCTGTGATTCTGATTGGGCGAGTTGTGCTGATGACCGTAGGTCGACCTCAGGGTATTGCATGTGTGTAGGAGGTAATCTGGTCTCATGGAAGAGTAATAAACAACAGGTGGTTACAAGATCCACAGCTGAGGCAGAGTATCGAGTGATGGCTTTGAAAGTTGCTGAGATGTTGTCGTTGAGGCTGTTGTTGTCAGACCTCAAATTGAAGCAAGAAAACAAGATGAAGTTGTGGTGTGACAATCGGGCTGCAATTAGCATCACGAATAATCTTGTTCAGTACGATAGGACCGAACATGCGGAGATCGACAGGTTTTTCGTCAAAAGAAGTTGGATAGTGGATTGATGGAGTTGAGGCATGTGACCTCAAAGGAGCAAGTAGCTGACTGTCTCACTAAAGCACTTAGCTCAATTGATTTGTCCCGTTTTAGTAATAAGATGGACTTATTTGATATTTTTCGCCCATCTTGAGGGGGAGTGTTGGTAGATTAGTAGGGTATTTAAGTCATTTCTCGCGTATTGTATAAATACTCTTATCATGAATGAAAGTATCACTTTTTCCCAAAAATCTACTATCATATTGCATATAACATCATGCATGTCAGAGAGGGGTGAACAACACAGGATTAATATCAGCACATGTAGCATACTTAACAAGAGATACAGATTGTGGACAATGCGTAAATTCAGAAAGTAAAGAGACAGAAGCCTCCACACTCTCCATAGTTGAATTATTAGACCTTTTATGTTACTACATGGTCTAGAGTAGTGTCACAATCAGATAACGCTAGCCGTTCAAAAGAGTTCAAATTCTCAACTTGCATAACTGGTTTGGATACAACTTGCTTGCGGTTGTTACTATGACATCTACCTTTAACACAAATAAGATCTGATTCAGTGTCCAGTAAGGTAGAGTCAAGTAAGGATGAGGGGATTTTAAAATCAGAGTTACCACGCACAGTAACTACAGAAATGTCGCAAACAATTGGGGTGGCAGAGCATATAGCAGGTAATGAATCTATAACAACAATTTGGCAAGTAGGAACATCTAAACTTTTTACTTTAAAATAATCCATAATCTTTGCCACCTTAAGTGTACCTGATGCACACCAGTTTTTGGCAAAAGAAAGCTCCACATGGGGGAGCTAATATTGAAGCTTTACCGTATCACCAGCCCAACTTCCTCAGTAATGATAGCAGCAGTTGATGACTCGGGCTGGATGGGGGTTGGTGAGTCAACCTTGCTTGAGATTGTATCTATTTTTGGACGTACTAGAGACAGCCAATATTTTCCTCACATCTGACCCTTCTTGTGATAAGCCCTAGTTGTGGATTTAGCTTGATTACTTCCCACAGTATGTATGGGATGTGCAAGTTGTGAGACATCAACAACATCTACACATCCAAAAACTTCTGTCACTGCTAACTCCTTACTAGCATCAGGAATTGGTAATTTTGTAACTTGCCTATATTCCAAAACCTTTATCACCTTATTTGTAGGTATCTTGTTTTTACTGCCTTAACTTGGACTTTTTGAATTTCAGGGGCAACTTCGAAATTAACTTTAGTTATTGCTTTTCCTATTTTCAATCTAGCCAAGGCAGAGTTTAGAACGTTGCATTCAGCCTATGTCCTTGTCGGTGACAGTGTTTGCAATAAGCAGGTATTCTTTCGTAGTTAATTTCCTGCCAGAACTCAGCAGATTCCTTAGTGATCCATATACGGTTAGGGAGTGGTTTAAGCAGATCAATCTCCACAAAAGACCTAGCAACACTCGGCTTTAGTTGTATATGAGTTGGATGATCTAGTAGGACCAGATTACCCACTGGTTTAACCACAGATTCGAAAAATCCTTCCTGAATAATCCAGCAGGGAGTTTAGGAAGATTAATCCAAACCAGCATGACATGTGGTTCAATCTCACTTCGAAAACAGGGCGTCCACTTCAACATTTGCATTGTAAACCCCTTCAAATTCCAAGATTCACGAAGCCATGGCCAATTTCTGTCTTCCAAATAGTTGAATCAGAGGAGAACATGTTTATTATCTATCAACCCAACCGTAAAATGTGCTTTCAACCCAATATCAGAGATTGATTTTCGGATATCAACTATAGTTGGGCGACCATAGGAGAACTTACCGATTAGCGCATTAACAAAGGGAGCATCGATTTTGTCTAGCACTTCATTCGAGAATGATATTGCCGGCTCCCCCTGATAGATCCAGGAAGTCTGCAGCGGAATGACCGAGTCGATGATTGTTTCCTTATTTTGAACAGTATCAACAAATAGCATGCGATCCCAATAGTCAGAAGATTGCTTCTGCAGCCAATGGACCTATCTCTATAGTTTTGTGTGCCTTCTCTGTGTGTGTGGGGGGGAGCCCAACGGCCGGGACGGCCATGGCCAAAGACCTAAAGGCGGGCCTTCAAGTTGGCGACAGTGAAACAGTCGGAAAATTAGTGCGAGATTTCAAAATTTCAACGATTGTGTGTAAATCACACACAATGAGGAGAGAGGGAAAAGAAAAGTTATAGAGAGAGAGAAAGCCTTTTTACATCTATATATTAATATAGGATCTTTTTTGTTTTAAAATTTGGGACTATTTTAGCGTGACCAATGAGAAGATGACACTTCAGCATTATTATTATTATTATTATGTAAGTTAGCATACCCTAATTCCATCTCCTCCACTTCCGTCCACCTCATTTCCAGATCTCCGGAAATCTGAGGATCCGCATCTCAGCAAATCGAACGCGATTACAGTTTTGGGTAGCAATATTCCGTTAGCGGCATTATGGATTTCATTCCCAGATCTCAAATTCTCGATGCGATTTCTCTTCATCCATTCACGATCTTCGATCCTCATAATGCAAAATGCAATCCTCCCTCATAAATTAATCATGCTCTGTGGCTTGAGCAGTTTCACCCTCACGAAATCTTGGCCAGTTTCTGATTTTATTCTCTCAGATTTCCTTTCAATACATGCCACAACTCGCAAGCAGAGAGTTGAGCGATGGATTACACTGCTGCCCAAGGCGGAGGATGCCATGAAGACAAATTGCACTGGGATGATGCAGAGAGTTGAGCGATGGATTACATCGCTGCCCAAGGCGGAGGATGCCATGAAGACAAATTGCACTGGGATGATGCAAGTCATAGGGTTTGTTATTATACGCAGCGTTTGTTCTTGCTACTCAATTTTTTTTTTCTCTTGGTTGAATTCTGTGTTTTCTGGAGTGAACGAGATGCGGTTTTAGTCAATATGGTATTGATTACTAGAAGCAGCTTTGCCACTGGAAGGAGGCTCATCAGGTCCTATCTGGGAAAAGGGTGTGTGCAGTGACTGCACGGTGCAGTGCTCATGTGGCACTGCAGGATTGGTTGGTATGCGGGCTCGCGCAAAA
>JAOYMZ010029045.1:0-16959 GCA_025802335.1 Pinguicula primuliflora | reverse complement strand
CAAGAAAGTGATTAATGGTCAAGGATGACACATTCCTACGCTTGACATTAATCGTTGGATATTAAGTGACGAAAGAAGTAATACTAAATGGGATTTATAGGATCACAATATATCTATATTAAATCGGATCATAATGAATTGCTAGATGCCGCTTATGATAAGTACTGATTTAGATATGGATCCTATCAGGTCGCTCTATTCCTCAACTCGCCTCAAATCTGCAGAGATCGGAAATCGTTCCAGCTCCAATATGTGGGTGGGATCTCTCACATAACGATGAAGTTGAGATACGTGGAATACATTATGTACATTTGATAGCTCAGGAGGTAGTGCTAACCCATAAGATACCTTCCCAACTTTGTTCAATATTTTCATAGGGCCCAATGTACCTTGGATTCAATTTTTCCCTTTTCCCGAATCGGTTGACCCCCTTCGTTGAGGACACCTTCAAAAATGTCTTATCTCCCACCTCGAAGGATAACAGTCGTCTTCTCGAATCAGCCCAACCCTTTTGACGATCTTGTGCCCGTTGTAGATTTTCACGAATGATTGTGACTTTTCCCTTTACCATTTGTACCATTTCCAGTCCCGAGATAAGCTTTCCTCCCACTTCATCCCAATACGGAGGTGAACGACATTGACGCCCATATAACGCTTCGTATTGTGCCATGCTGAGACTACTATGATAGCTATTTTTGTAGGCAAATTCTGCCAGTGATAAATATTGCTCCCATTGTCCCTTAAAATCCAACACACAAGTTCGCAACATATCTTCCAGTGTTTGAATGGTTCGTTCCGACTGGCCATCGGTCTGAGGGTGATAGGCGGTACTGAGACACAGAGTAGTGCCTAAGTTTTCCTGCAAACTCTGCCAAAATCGGGAGATAAATTTTGGATCCCTATCTGACACAATACATAGGGGCACCCCGTGTAACTTCACAATGTTGTCCACATACACAGTAGCTAGCCTTTCCGCATCACATTTACCTTATATGGGTAAGAAATGTGCACTTTTTGTTAGTCTATCTACGATTACCCAAATAGCATCATGTTTCTTTGAAGTCAAAGGCAATCCTTCTACAAAATCCAAGGTGATATGTTTCCTTTTCAATAGAGGTATCTCCAGAGATTGTAACTCCCCATCGGGTCGTCGATGTTCGGACTTAATTATTTGACATGTTAAACACCTTGCTACGTACTCTGCCACCTCTTACTTCAGGTCGGGCCACCAATAAGTTTTCCTTAAGTCTTGATACACTTTTGTGATTCCCGGGTGACTATTGGTACGGGATTTATGATCTTCATTTAAGATGTCTTCTTTCATGGTCCGGTCATCTGGAATCCATACCTTACCAAACTTCATTACACGTCCATCTGTTGTAACCTGGTGCGTGACTTTACTCTCCCTTGCTGTCTTCAATGCCTCTTGAATGTCATTATCCTTCTGTTGTGCTTCCCTGATTCGGTCCAAAAGGCTTGGTTCAGCACATAAGGTTGCCATTTGGGCTGAAATAGAATCTACCATCTCAATTTCTAACCCTTCCCATTCACGAGCCAGCATTGCTAATATTTCAACGCTCCCCCTTCGACTAAGTGCATCTGCAACCCGGTTGGCTTTCCTAGGGTGATATTGGATGTCAACGTCATAATCTTTAATTAATTCCATCCACCGACATTGTCGCATATTGGGTTCCTTCTGGGTAAAGATATAACGTAAGCTTTTATGATCGGTGTAAATGGTACATCTTGTTCCGTACAAGTAATGTCGCCAAATTTTTAATGCAAAAATCACTGCTGCGAGTTCTAAATCACGTGTCGGGTAATTAAGTCATATGACTTCAATTGTCGTGACGCATAGGCTATTACCTTTTCTCCTTGCATCAATACGCACTCGAGTCCATCCTTGGAGGCATCGCTATATATTACATACTCTATTCCCTCTTGAGGTAAGGTTAAGATCAGTGCAGAGGTTAATTTCTGTTTTAATTCTTCAAACCCTCGAGCGCACATAGCATCCCACTGAAATTTAACTCCTTTCTGAGTGAGTCGCGTGAGCGGCTGTGCTATTTTGGAAAATCCTTCGATAAATTTCCTATAGTAACCCGCCAAACCAAGAAAACTCCGCACTTCCGCTACTGTTTTTGGCGTAGGCCATGACTTAATAGTTTCAATTTTGCTCGAGTCTAACGCTACCCCCTTAGCTAAAATTATATGACCCAAAAATGCGACTTTTTCAATCCAGAATTCACATTTTGAAAATTTTTCATATAATGACTCTTCCCGCAGCCTTTGAAGAACAATTCTTAGATGTTGAGCACGAGTCTCGAGCTGGCGAGTACACCAATATGTCATCGATGAATACTATTAAAAACTTGTCAAGGTAAGGATAAAATACTCGATTCATCAAATTTATAAAAACAGCAGGTGCGTTGGTCAACCCAAAAGGCATGACTAAGAATTCATAATGGTCATACCTTATTCGAAATGTTGTCCTACTTATATCCTCCTCCCTCACCTTCATTTGATAATATCCAGATCTCAAATTTATTTTTGAGAAAACGCACGCTCCTGCCAACTAGTCAAATAAATCGTCGATTCGTGGTGTAGGGTATCGATTTCTTATCGTAATTTTATTAAGCTCTCGATAGTCAATACATAATTGCAGGGCACCATCTTTCTTCCGCACAAACAATACTGGAGCTTCCCATGGTGAGACGTTCGGCCGAATTTGTCCCCGATCTATTAATTCTTATAATTGAACTTTTAGCTCTGCTAATTCTTTTGGTGCCATGCTAATTCTTTTGGTGCCAAGTTCTACCTCTCGATTCGGTGGTAGGCTAGGAAGTTCATCCGGAAATACATCCGGATATTCCCGTACTATCGATATCTCTTCCAATCTTCTTTCTTACACTGTCCTGCTGACCAAAAGTGCCAAGAACACCTCATTCCCCCGACGTACTAATCGCCGCGCCTGTATAGCTGAAATTACCTCCGCAACGTTCTGATCTTGCTTCCCTTGCACCCCTTGGTACGAGAAAGCTAACTCTCTGGGTGATTGGAATAGCACCTTCTTACCTCGACAATCAATGTGCGCATAGTTGGCAGCCAATCAATTCATTCCCAATATTAGGTCAAATTCCGAGATTCCCAAAATAGTAATGTCAAACTTGATAACCTTCCCCCTATTTCAATTTGACACCGCGGAATATACTTCATAGCCACCACTGTTTTCTGAAGCGGGGTGGAAACTAAGCAGTGCACGGGTAATGTAGCTGTGGTTGCACGTATTCTATCTACGAACTGCTCAGAAATAAACGGCCGCACAGCCCCTGAATCAAATAGAACATTTGCCATATTGCCGCACACATTTAACTTACCTATTCATAATTATGTAATATAAGGGTGAGGAATAACACCGCCTATCTCCATAAGATTTCACTACACAATTAGAAAATATATTATATATGTATTTTACTATAGCATGTACCTGTCACGACCTCATCCAATCTGTCTTCCACCTGTTTGTGAGTGAGTGAAAAGACCCTAGCTCGGCCTGGCTGTACAACTGGTCTAGGTGTCACCATAGGCGATGATGGTGCAAGATTACCCGTGGTAGGGCAGGTCGCCATCATGTGTCCTTTCTTCCCACAAGCATAACACACCCGTGTCTCCCAGTTGCCTGTAAAATTTCCTTGTTCAGGCCGAACACTCGATAATGGCGTGGGAGGTGAAAGCCAAGGAAGTTGCGACGTAGATGCATGAGTCTTCACGTCACTGAATCGCTCTCTCTTTCGAGCTCCTTCTACTCGGTCTACCTTGGTCTCCATTCGTATAGCTGCGTCCAAAAGTACATTGAATTGATCCATTGCCACTCCCCCGAGAGCAACCTGCAGTGACTCACGCAAACCTTCAAGAAATTGCAGGGTCTTAGTCTCTAGGTCCCCCATCTCCAATGGGGCATATTTGCCTAGGGAATGGAATCTTCCGTTATATTCCATCACCGACTCTCCTGGCTGCTGCGCATAGCGATCAAAAGCCATCATCTGTTGGTTCCTCCATGCTAAGGGAACATAGTTCCGTCGAAATGCATCCCTAAAAGTCTTCCAATTTATGCCACCTTGTCCCGTCAAATTTGGAGTAACACTTTTCCACCAATCAGCCGCTCTTCCATCCAGATGATACGTAGCCACTTCAACTATCAATTCCTCTAGTGCGCCACAAGCCCGCATGTTCTTTTCTACTCTTGTTAACCAGATTTTTGCCTCTTCTGGTCCTTTATCTCCCTGAAAAGTTATCATCTTCATTCTGTGCATTACCTCCTGAAGGTGTCGTAATCTATCTCTAGATGCCTCTCCTACCACATCCGAGACAGCAGGACTCTGACTCCCCCAGATGTTGATGATGGGTTCGTCCCAGCGGTGACTGCTGAAATCACAGTGGTAAGTATACGCCACCGACGAAGGTGAGGCAGATATAGTGGATCACACTTGGACTCCGGTCACAGTCTCAGGGGCCGCTGGTGGAAACAAAGATGTTGGATAATCACCAACCCTATCAGAAGGTGTAGTTTTCGTCATGTCCTGTGTTCACACCAAGAAGATTATATACACGTTAGGTCCAAAAGTTACCAGCTACCACTTTCACATTCACACCACAGTTAACACCAAATTAATGGGAACCTTTAGCTCCGATATCAAATGTAACGAACTCCATTTTCACTATTTGTGTGAAATGTTCGTTAGGGCAGTGAACCCCATAGCTTCATCCGAGTCCATTTATCTTTAAATAATAAATCAAATCGTACGTACTCATCGTAATATATATAACACCAACAACGTCGTTTAGTTTGTACACCGTTCCTTTCATACATTTCTAGCAAAATATATTACAACTGAGCAGGTACAACAAAAGAACGTCAAAAGAACAAAAGCCTGCTCCCACAATCAACCTTAATAGGAACACTCTACTCGTGCTCCGTCGAATCTTGTTCTGTTTCTGCAAAACATATATAAAAGTAGGCCGTGAGCTTCTATCTAATAGGTAGTTTAAATTCAGTTATACATTATTTGCACGACTCAATATTGATATAGTTTAAATTTCCACTCGTTGGAGTTTATTTTTGCAATTTCACACAGTATCTCATTTATGACTCCTAATAGAATCAATTACTAAACCCATTAACGCATAACTTTCCAATCTACCACATCAAAACCGCTTCACATCGCTGTCACGTAACATGAGAATTAAAACAATACAAATCAAATATGGCATAAATTTAATCATGTTCACACTATATAACAAAAAGAGTGCGTTTAGACTCATTCACCCCTGAACCAGTTTTCCCCACCCTCTTTCCGGTAACACAGCCACAGCAGATGAACAAGACAAGAAGGCTGGCCGTCTCTCGTTTCGGAGACGGATTTCAGCAGTGATCTCTGCACGATAACACCCCCTGGCACACAGCCGCAGCAGATGGACCAGACAAAAAGGCTGACCGTCTCTCGTTTCGGAGACAGACTTCAACAACGATCTCTGCCCGATAACACCCCCAGCACACTGCCGCGGCTGATGGACCAGACAAGTGTTAGGATTGTGACCTAGAGCACCAAGTGTGGGCTCTTGTTAGTTTCACGTATACTGGATGATTAAACTCATTTTGTTCCTTGAGTTGTGATATGTATATTATGGACCATTTGGGTTGATAACTCAAATTGTGAAACTCCATAATTGTATCAAACTCTAAATCAGTCCCTAGTCTCAAGAGTCATTAGCAAGGGAACAACTAGATGACTAAATCGACTAGCATGTGGATTAATGTGTGATCATGTTTCAGAGATCATTGATACGAGGTATCTGTTTAATTGCATGAAATATGAATGTACGAGGTACATGAATGTTTGGATTCAACCTATTATGACTTGCCAGATGGATTGTGTTTGTGTCATCGGCAATGTCATATAGTATTAATTGAGTTATCTGAGATATTCATAATTAGGGATGATGTTTGCATATTACGTGGGGTTATCAAATGCTCCTTTTGACCGAGGAGTTATAATGGTAAGCTTCCCTAATATATATGACTCATGCTCTAAGTTATGGAATATCAAGATGATAATTTTGTCCATCTCGTTTAAGTATGAGATTATTAATATTCCTGGGCCCCTTGATGCAGGAATAATTGTTATACCGACAACTTGTGATTATAAGTATTCACATTTAACAATTATGTCCTGATAGATCAAGAAAGTGATTAATGGTCAAGGATGACACATTCCTACGCTTGACATTAATCGTTGGATATTAAGTGACGAAAGAATTAATACTAAATGGGATTTATAGGATCACGATATATCTATATTAAATCGGATCATAATGCATTGCTAGATGCCGCTTATGATAAGTACCGATTTAGATATGGATCCTATCAGGTCGCTCCAACCGGTGAACTGAAAAATTAATTATGTGAGACATAATTTGCGAATTTCACGGGCGAGAATAAGTCGGATTTCAAGGAGACACGAATTCCATTTAAAGTGCAATGAGATTGCAATTTATCTCAATTTAATGCAATTGGGCTCGAATTTTTCAAACCCAATGCTTATGATTTGGGCTTGAGAGCCCAAGTGATAATATATTCAGGTTCAAATAAGAATATATTAAATTGAGATATTTTGACTAAACAAAAATGGATAATAATGACTTAAAAGAAGAAAAAGAAGGCGACGAGTTATTCATTCCTTCTTTTGAGTTTTGAAGGTGCGCGACTTGTAAAAGATGAAGAAACGAGGTCTTCTTCACGTCGCGATATCAGTCCATTTCTAGAGCCGAGGCGCTCATTTTTCGCCGTGTTTTTGTCGGAGCGGGGCTAGCACCCCTTCACTAGCCGGGGAGTGCTCGTGATAGAGAGTTCCCTCTTTTGGGGCTTTCGTGATCGACGGGTTTTTGTCGGTTTTCGAGTTTTCCGGCCGTCTTCTCCAGGTTTCCGGCTAACTTGAGGTAAGTAAGCTAACCTTAATATCAAAAACACGAATTACACATTTTTGGGTTCGATTTCAACATTGAGTCCGAAATTGGAAATTGTCGGAATATCAGAAATCAACCTGATTGATCCTACAATTGGTATGTGTTTGATTATTTAGTTTTGCCTTTTTATTATCTACAAAAAAAAGTCAGAAAAAAACTAAAAGTTATAAGTTTAACCAGAATAGCTCTGGAATGACTTTTCTCGATGACAATTTTAAAATTAATTCGAAGTTTAAATGTGACATAATTATCTTTGCCCATTTAAAAATTCTTTTGCAAAAATATAAGTTGTCGCAAACACAAGGTTAGAAACTATTTGAGAGCAGCCTAATCAGTCACATGGATTAAAAAGGATTTTTAGTTCTGACTCGCTAATATTGATCGCATTCTCTTTGAGACAATATTCTTCAATTCCTCTGTCATCGCGCGTTGCTGCCCTTCGCTATCCATTGCCACCGTCACTCCCCTGGTTGACCGTCACCATCTGTCTCCCATTTTAATGGTGGATTTAATTTGGGACAGGCATTTGCAGCCAATTTATGATTTTTCAGTCATTTCTTGTGCATATATTGATTTTGCAGCTAACTTATTTTTTATCCGAAGAGTCATGTTATGCGTCTCCCATTTATGATTTTGTAGCCATTATTGTGTAGATATTACAAGGCTTACCAATTTGGGTACGTTTGCTTATTAATTTCCATCATTATGATATTATAGTGACAGCTTTACAGATTTTATGAGAAAATGTATTTCCCATATTAAGTTGTTTAACAAAACATTGCTTGGTTGGACAATATGTTGTGTTCTGGTTTCTTATGAACAAGGCTCATTTTCCTGATATGTCATGTTTAAGTTTTATCTAGTTTGTTGTAGAATTTGAATCTTGTTTTGCTTTGTAGGATTATTTATTCCTCTACTCTTTTAACTTTTTGTTTGTATTTTTCACTGGCCCTCCTGTGTTGTTTATAACCCCAAGATTGGCTTGCTTTCATGGCTGCTGATGATCCCAGACAAACAGAATATGGAGTAGCTCGTGTCTTTTTTCTTTTCATGTGCTTCCGAGTGGTTAAATTGAAGTATGCAAATATTGATAGCTTGTATTCTGATTGAATATTATGCCTTTCACATGATGTGCGGAATGGATCCAAATATGGTGCAAGACTTTTGTGATATGGTGCAAGACCTTTTATTCCAAAATGTTGATGTTCATTCTGTAGACATTTGTGATCAAAATATTGATGTTCATCATGTAGACATTTGTGATCAAAATATTGATGTTCATGATGTCGACATTTGTGATCAAAATATTGATGTTCATGATGTCGACATTTGTGATTAAAATGTTGATGTTCATTATGTCGACATTTGTGATTAAAATGTTGATGTTCATTTATCTGGTACGCTACAGCTCAATCTGGTAAACTGTAACTCAATCCCGCGACTATCAAAAAATTATGTCAATAAAGTGTGTATGAGTAGCATTGCTTACTCGGAATAATTTTCAAGTACCGAATCGTAGGGTGCGGAATGTCACCCTACCGTGCCGAATATGCATCTCGATCGTCGAATTATATAATAAAAACATTGTTATTGGATAATTCTATTTTTCTAAATAATATTACGGCGGCTTCGTCGCCGAAAAAATCTAAAACCCTATTTAAATGTAATAAACCCAAGAGCTAAATATAAACCCAAGGCTAAATCCTAAAAACCCAAGAGCTAAATCCTAAAAACCCAAGGGCTAAACTGTTCGGTACGGTAGGGTGCCGTAGCACCCTACCATTCGGCATTTGAAAATTTGTGTGCTTACTCGAAGCCAAAACCCCATCTCCAATTCATTTACAAAGCCAGTCTCTTTCTATTCATCATACTAAACAGTCGCTACAATAACAAAAGGTGATCTTTCACTACTCTCATCCAACGTTTTCACTTGGTTGAATCTTCATAAGCATCTGCTACCCAGCATTCTTCTTCTTGAAATCCATCACTGCTTGCTCAAATGTGCTCCTTACAGTCTGGCACATGGATATTAGATCCTGGCAAGAATCTTTTAGCACCTCGCGTGCAGGGTCTCCTGCAAGGAGAATTCAAGCGTTCAACTTCTATGCAAGCTTTCATGACCAACAAACAACGAGATAATGTGAAAGTTATCCTAGACAATATGATTGCTTTAAATTTATGTTGAAACTTGACTATTATTTATATCAAAACATGAGATGTTGCCCAATTACCCCCTGTCATATACCTTTAAAATGAATAAACATCTAAGTGGCAGGTTTCGATACAACGACAAACTGCTAATTGCTCTATTATTTGGGGGAAGATATTACCAGTTGTTTGCACTCTAATGTTCACCCGGGCATCAGAAGGGTGAGGAATGCTGTAGCCAACAAATGTTACTCTAGGGCTGCAAAGAATCATGGATTATTATGTAAGAATATGAATAAGAAAACAAGTATACAATAAGGCCCTAAACAAACAGTTCTTCTCTCCAAGCATCATAAATACGAAATTTTTTAAGGCATATCCTGATTAATATGGTTAGGTTCAGAATCGCTCACGAATGATTTTAGAATTCGATCTGTATATAATTCATCTAGATATAAGGTTCTATATATAGTTGAAATTTTTTGATCACATAAAAATTAAAAGGGACACTGATTCAAATGAGAAATAGGCAAATAAGTTGTGAAGCATCATTTCAATTAATGCACCTAATTAACTCAGGCAACATTTTTTTTTAACTCAGGAAACATACGCTTCTATGAAAGTAGGGGGAAAATTTTACTCTTGATTAAGTGCATATCGCAGCGCATTTGCCACGGTATGATCTTCTTCTACAATTGAAAACGTCGCCTGTGACGGATCCTGGTGTGAACCGTGCTCCATCAACACTGAAAACAAAGGAAAATATATATATAACAAATGTTCTCAAGATGAAATTCATTTGCAACCCAATAACCGCAGTGAGAGTTTCAATTAACAATCATAAAGGGAAAAGAAAAGCTGCTGAATTTAGGGTTTAGTTTGCTGGGTTCCAAACATTAATAAAGACAACCGAAGCCACGTGATAGATACAGAGAGCATGGAATATAAGCGTTTCAAAAGGCCATCAAAATAGCTCACCAGAACAGGAAAGAAAGACAATTCGCCGGAGCAGCTGCGGCCGGATGCGGAGAACAAAGCTGCGCTATTTTCCCTCTGCCGTTCTTCTTAATCCTTGATTTTTTTTATTCTTGACGGATTTAGTGATCAGGGCTAATGGACTAAAGCCCAATACTTTGGGCTTTATAAATGATTGTGGTCTAAATCTTTTTTTATATAACTTCAACAAAGCTTGTCGGTTAGCTGTCATGCAAGGGCGGACCCATCTGCAGGCGGGTTTGGACCGTAGTTTGGGGCCTATTTTGGGTTCGTCCAAAAAAAAAATTTCGACAAAAGAAACTATGGCTCAAAAATCAAAAGGGCCAAAGCGCAAAGGCGCAAAGTGCAAACTGCAAATGCAACCCACAGGTGCAGACGGTCCGCTCCTTGCCACAAGTGCAGGCCGCACAGGCCACAGCGCAGCAACAAGACCGGAGTCACCAGGTTTCATTCAGGAAATTTATCCTTGCAGCGGAACGAGGCTTCGTTCGATTCTGTTGAAAGGTATTCATTCGATTCTATAGAAAGACGGGAGAGGGCCTAACTTAGACGAAAGGTATTCGTCTCTCTCTCCATTCTCTGTACATAATCAACTTCATTTGATTCTGTTGATATTTGTAAGCTGTGTGTAGATGACTGGCTGTTGATGTTTAGAATTGACTTCATCCGGCTCGGTTACTCAGTTACGGCGTGACTATCGTTCATGTTCTTATGTGTAGATTATTATGTTACTTAGTTACGGTGTAAGCTATTTGTAGACGACTGTGTTGATATTTTTTAGTATTCTGTTGATGTTTATAAGCGGATTTTGAGTATGTGATTGTCATTCATGTTCCAATGCAAATTTTCACGTTGTGCATATTTTTGAGTATGTGACTGTCGTACATGTTCTTATGCAACTTTTCATGTTCTTATGCAGATTTTTGAGTATATGACTGTCGTTCATGTTCTTATGTGTCTGTGTTGATGTTTATAAGCAGATTTTTGAGTATTATGTTTCTCCCTTGTTATTGTGTTGATGTTTATAAGCTCATTTGAGTATTCTTTTTATTTGTATGTGTTAATGTTGTTCAGGTTCTTGCACAGATTTTAAATATTTTTAAGCTCTAACATTCTATATATTTGGATAGATGAATGACAAACATAAATCAAAGAAAGCAAGAGCAATATCAATATATGTATTCAATAAAAGAGACGAGGTTTCGACAAGTAGAATGAAGAATGAAGTTATTCCTCCACCACAATAATTTTTTTTGAGTTGGACAATGATCAAACAAGAGCAAAAAATGAAATATCGCGCTTTAGTTTTGAGCATTATCCTCCTTATGAATGCGAGCCTACTAGTATGAAAATTAATATGAATAATCTTGAACGTGATAAACTGACGTTGATTCATGATATTTAATATTATTTTCAATACATTATTATTTATTAAAATAATTTTTAAAATATGAACACCTTAATTTTCAAGATTTAATCCCCTCATTTTCAAAACTAGTTCTGCCATTGCTTTCATGCACGTTGTTATGATATGATATCGTACAATAATTTTTTTGCCTCCATTTTTACGTAAAAAGAGAAGCAAAAGTCAAAATGGAGTACAAGTCCAAACGACCATTTCTTGAATAGAATAAACGAAGTTCTACATACGACAAGAAAAAATGGAGCAATAATCACTATTAGTTCAAATAGTGATCCAAGCTTAATGCACATTCAATCAACTTTATTCTTATGTTTTTGTCCCTAATTTTTCTAGTGGTATAGATTTTTCCAAAATAAACTCGTGGCCAATGGGCAACGAGGATGTTATAAAAGGCCACAAAAAGTTTATTTCACTAAACCAGGCAACAATATGGAAAGAAAAACTGAAAGCCGAAAAAGGTTCCCTCAAGCTGCAGCAGAGCTTTTTCCAAATTTTCTCCCGGACAAGTTCTCCGATTCGTGGAGCATGTGATTGATTAATCCCCTGGCCGCACTGTCACGGGAACAAAATAAAAACATAAGCTATTGAGAGAAATGGACACATCTGACTGATGGAGAAAAGCAGGAAGATGAAAGAAAATGATACTTACGCATCCTTCAACTGTTGAATCTTATCCGGATCTGTCTCATGCATGTGACTCTTGAATTGCTGTCGAACCATGCTGATGAGAAGCTCGGTGTTGAATTTCTATAATCACGTGGAGCAAAAACATCCAAATGACAAGTTTCAACTTTACATGATGATATATGAACATGAACAAACTCAGATGGTTCTCTAAACTCCCAAGAAAGGGGAATAGATTTGAAGATGCAGATTGCTAGACAGTTAATGATTGATGAATTCAGGATTAAGAATAGCATGAAAATTAACATCGGAGGCATTCTCAAGTCTTGCAGAGATGTAGGAAGCGCATAACAGATCAAAATTACGTAATTTTGGTATTGTCATAGCAGATCAAGCAAGGAGTGTCAGCAAGGAGTGTCGGGCAGAAATCTGGTACCCTAAAACATTTCCTCCATTATAAAGGAGAGGGTTCAGGAATGAAGTACCTTTGCACCAATATATTTAGCTCGCCGCAAGCATTCGCGGTAAAGCTGAAATGATAATAAAGAATACAAGGAAACTCTTTTAATCCCATATTAAATAATTGAAACATACAGCAGAAACACGATCCAGTTAAACAAACCCGCAAATCATTTATATTCACTGGTAAAATTTAAGAAAACCTGAGCCTAAAAGGGTAAGGATACAAAAATAATTGACAGATGAAATCGAACTATCAATGCAAGGTTAACGATATTACATGAAGGAACAATAAAAAGAAAGCAATTAAACATCATTTACTAAGAAATACTTAAAAGTACAATTACATGTCCAAACTTCTAATTCTGTGTGTCCAGAAGGAGGAAACAAACAAAACTAAACTCATATAAACATTATGTTTATATGAATTCTAGCGGCCCAATAAGATTTAAAAATTTAAAATTGTACTACCAAATTTGAATCAACAGATGAAAAAACAAACCCGGATGGTATTATTGGCAAGCTCCGGTGGCAATGCTGTTTGGAGAGATGGCATTTCCACGCTCACTTGAGGAGTTTAAAAAAACCAAGAAATCAGATCAACGCAAACTTCTTCATATACTAACTACAGGCTCCAAGCTTCTGAACCGGCATGAAAAAAGAAATTAGCGTCTCAAACACTAAATAAAAATAATATGATTGTCCCTCTATAACTAGCCAAAAAATCAGTTCCAGATACGAAGATATAGCTTTACAAGATTTAGAAGAAAATGTGTTCTCGCTTTTCTTTTCTAGGTTTACACTACCACCACTAACTAGGAAATTAAAGAAATGAAAAGCCAAAACATTCATCACTCTTCAGTTCATGTTCAATACTTATACACTGCATCCTTTACCCAACTTTCTTACCTCTTTTTCCTTGACATCGTTTTTCCAACAAAAGATCAGAGTTGAAAGTGTATTCTACTCTTGAAAATAAAATGAAAGCCAAGAACTTGCAGGAGGAAGACATTCACAACCTGGACTCCTGTCACTATTCCGTCCTATAGGTACATATAAATGTGTTACATCTCTCTATAATATCTCTGTCCTTTGCTTGCTGCTGAATTTGTCTACTTGACGCACACCATTCTCTATTTCTAACCTTATATATACAACTGCAATTATACACGTATGATTTGTGTATAATAAAACATGACTAAACGGGTAACAGAGGTTATTAAGGCTCATAACGAAGATGACAGGGAATCATCAATCAGCTGGATCAATTTCACATATATAAGTAAAATTAAATCATCAGACCATTTGATTCAAGTAGAAAAAAAACAATTTAGATGCAAAAGTGAAGAACATTCTTCCGCGCTCAACGTATGGGAATATAAAGAAGCAACACGTCAACTCAAGCAACAGAGGAAACTAAAGGAATTCTTTTCTGAGAAGATAAATCAAATTACGGCTCAAATGGAAAAACGTCCTTCTGTACTCATACCTTGACGATGGGCGACAACGACGGCGACGGCGACGGCGAGGGAGGTGGAATGAGAGAGACTCGAGTTCGACAGCGGAATGTGATAATTATTCTTTTGTTGTTGGGTTATGCGTGGGCTAGAAAAAAATTATCTGTGTTGGGCCGAATGGGTCTTATGAAGTATAATCAATGTTCGACAAAGCGCTGAGCACTTCCTGTACGTTGGGCGGTCTAGGAGTCTCCTAGGCAGTTTGGGCGGTCAAATTGGCCTCCTAGGCGGCGTACTGCCGCCGGCAAATTCATTTTATTTTATTTGCATATTTTAATAAAATAAATAATTTTAAATGATTAAAAATAAAAAATACTAATATAAGTGAATGCACATACAAATAATTTATCAAAAACCATTAAGGGGAGTAATATGATATCAAAGACATACAAATCCGGTGTTGTTTACCATGTGTTCATGTACTATACACTTATCATTGATTATGCAAATATAACGTTGATATAATTAAAGTTATTTTTTTGCGAATTTGTCGTTTGTCACCACAAGGACAACCTGAGTATGAATTATTTTTCTATCAAAAATAGAAAATAATTGTCTAAAATCAAGGTGCGAGAAGTCGGTGGGAGCCCCCTAGACGCTGAGCGGTCTCGGGAAATCCAACGGGCACCTCATTAATCTCCAACGCGTCTGTTGAAATCCAACAGAGGTGTTGGAAATCTCCAACACGTCCGTTGGAAATCCAATGGTATGTTGGAAATTTCCAATGCGTTGGATTAATTATTGTAAACTAAATTTTTTTAAAAAAAATTCATAAAATTTAATTACTAAGAAGCTGCCCCGGGTGCCCTGGCGATCGGGGCAGCCTCCCGGGCAGTCTGGGCGGCTGCCCGGGCGGTCTAGACGGCCGTCCCGCTGCTCGTAAGTGCCCAACCAGCACGCCCAGGGCCTAATCGGGGCGGAAAGGCTATTTTGAGCGCTCAGGCAGTGTCTAGTCGGTCGAAACTGCCGACTTCTCGAGCACTGCACTATATTGACAAGATTCTTGACAGATTTATTAAGGATGATTCTAGCTTGGCTAGAACTCCAATTGATACGAGTCTACATGTTTCAAAGAATAAAGGAGAGTGTATTGCTCAAATACAATATGCTAGAGTGATAGGCAGTCTTATGTACTTAATGAGTTGTACAAGATCAGACACTACCTATACGGTTAGTGTATTGAGCAGATTCATGAGTAATCTCGGAAATGATCACTGGAAAGCAATCACTAGAGTACTGAGGTATCTAAGATATACTCGTGACTATGGACTACATTACACGAGAGATCCTTGAGTATTAGAAGGGTACACTGATGCAAGTTGGATGTCTGATATACAAGAATCCAAAGTCATTAGTGGATATGTTTTCACTATTGGAGGTGAAGCAATTTCTTGGAAATCGGTTAAATATACCATAATAACCAGGTTCACGATGGAATCTGAGTTTGTGGCAATGAATAAATGTGGCAAAGAAACTGAATTGTTACACAATTTTTTGAAAGATATTCCAGAATGGCCAAAACTGGTACCAATAATATGTATACATTGCGATAATCAATCTACAATTGATAAAGCCTATAATGTGTTGTATAATGGTAAATCGAGACATATACGTCGTAGATATAATTTCGTTAGACAACCGATCTCAACTGGAGTTATCACTATTGACTTTGTAAAGTCAAAGGATAATATAACGGATCCACTAACCAAAGGGTTAAACCGAGATCAAGTTGAAAAGACATCGAGAGGAATGAGTTTAAACTCCATAGAACGATAAAACTGATGCACAGGAAACTCAACCTAGTTGACTGGAGATCCTAAGATCTAGGTTCAAAGGGACAACCTACCTGTAGCAACCTTGGTAGTCACTATCGTGGTAAACTCGAATGTGTTAGAGTAAATTCAAAATCGTCGAGGTAAACCCGAAAATCCATTCCTGATGTCAAACAGCGATATCCGCAGGAAAAGTTAAGCAATTTGGCTTTTAATGATCCTTATGCATCGAAAATCCGAGAGGAGTTGTCCGAACGGAGTAATGCGGATTATTCTTAATTAAGAGATCACTTATGTGAGAGAGAAGAGGGGCCGCTTCGAAGGAGAATTGTGAGGGCCAATTCTCTAAAAACTCTCGCAGAACCAGGCAAATGTTCATGGCCAAAATAGACATAAAACATGAGAACCATAACAGTGTCAGAAAGATATATGTGCGAACTGTATTATTCGTTTACACAAACGGCAGAGCAGTTCAAGAACATTGCGTCTACTGATCAGCTAGTAAAGTTGATACAACTTCGCAAGGGAAGGTTCAAGGGGTGATACCTACCTATCCTATGTAGGTATTGACAGCAGAATTCTATCACCAAGTTTGAATTTTTGTCTAGGAATAATTTCATTCATGTGGGAGATTGTTGGAAAAAATATACATTTCGTAGAGATTTCACTTAAGCTACGAAAAAGGCTAAAGATGGAATATAAACGATTACGAAATGATATATGATATTTGGATGAATGAAAAATTGATACTCAAAGAAAAACACAATATGTGTAAGAATATTTCAAATATAAGTAAGGGGAAGGTTATATGACCCTGATTTTTGCCCTGATTTTAGCCCTGATTTTTTAATTCCGGCAACTAGGATTGCCTGTTGGCGGAATTGGGCACATCGTTAGAAAGCTTATATATAGGAGATCATCTATTCAAGTTTTGGTGATATTCCGACGACGTTATCACCATTTAACGGATGGTTCACATTTCCCCTTTGGGTTAAGT
>JAOYMZ010029034.1:0-16961 GCA_025802335.1 Pinguicula primuliflora | reverse complement strand
ACATATTGAAGGTGATTCGAGTCGAGTCGAGGTTGAAGGGCGTCTTCTTCAATTTGGATGGTTTTTCGTTCGACGGAAATGGTTAGTGAAAAAGTCTTCCGGCGATTGACATGATTAGAAGGAATTAAGACGGTTTAGTATTTTATTTCTTTTCTTCCTTTTCTTTTAATGCCTTTTAAGTAAAAGGACAATAAAAGTAAATCAAAAATGAAATAGGATGTTACATTTCAAAATAAAATTTTCGCGGAGATTACTTGCCCAATTAAACCAGGAACAGGGGGCATGGAATCATCAAATTGTCCATAATGATATAGGGGATAACTTTTTTAATATTATTTATGTATTATTTTTCTTATAATTTGTCTAAATTAAAAAATCATCATACGGAGATGTAAATGAAACCGATCTTAAAATTTGGCTATGATGTTTTCGTCGTCAAAAATATTGAAAACACAAAAAATATAATTCTTAACCCAAAGTTTTAGTTTTTTTCATAAACGATAATCACAATGTAAGATTGGTTCTAGAATTATATCTATGTGACAATTCTGATGTCATATTTTAATTTAAGTGATCGAAACAAAAATAGTACGTAATAAAGAATGATCTATGTCATTTTTTACCATGTATAGAGTGATGATCAAATCTTGGTAGGTTCTACTCTATCGACTATAGAGTCAAACATCAGACCCGGGACACATACTCGATGGGTCAAAGGATCAGTTTATAGACTGTGATCCTAGGGACAGGTATGGTAGAGCCTATTGCCTCCGACCTGAACCTCCGACCTTCTCGAGTGTCAGAGCGGAGCGATTTAGAATGAGTCAGTTTTTTTCGATCACATAATTATTTCAAATAAACTTATATCTATAGATAAATAAAATTGAAATTAATTTTAAATTACAAACATAACATTATAATAGTTTAAATTTAAAACATGTACAAAAATAATAATTCATAATACCATTTATTTAGCTCATGATTTAAATCTTGAACTTAAAAACTTAAGTTGAGTTAATTGAAAAGGTATTAATTTTAAATAAATAGTGAGAGCTTTGAGCTTAAAGAGTAAAGATAAATTAAAAAAAATATTTGGTGAAAAAATAAAAATAAAAAGTTGCATATATAATATACTCAATAAAAAAGTATACTTTATATACCATATTTTAAATTTGCCTTAAAAATTGAGTGTTAGTTCATTTAATTAACTTAAAATTAAAATTATTTCATTTAATTAACTTGGAATTAAGAATTATTTAATTAATTAATGTGTACGTTAACATCCAAAGCTAGTTCAAGAACATGTATTAACTCTCCTGGGGAGAGAACTCTGAGAAGCGAAAAATATATAGGGTTTCTTGGCAGAAAATTTGTTTATCAAAGCAAAGAGGAAGTCTAAGCGTCAAAATCCTGGAACTCTTCAACCTATCTATGCTAGGAAAATGAGGTGGTAGAATTGTGGATGACCACGAAGATTTTTGGAAGCAGGTGATCCGCTCCATCTATGGGATCAAAGGGAAACTACATATAGGAGCTCTCTAACGGATTTATTTGATCGTATCCAAGAACAACATAGTTGAAGAAGAAGGCGCAGGAGTGAAAGAAATGAATCCATTTGGTGGAGAGATCTAAAGGAGATGCTGTTAGACAACTGGTTCCAAGAGCAGTGGAAACTAAAGCAAGGAAACGGAGCACAAATACACTTCTGGGAAGACTGCTGGACAGGAAATGAAAAAACTAAGCACGAAGTATCCGAGAGTCTACAGAAAGGCGGTTAAGAAAGATGGCAAAATAGCTGAACAAGGATCGTGGCTCAATGTAGAATGGTTTTGGACATGGGCGTGGAAAAGAGAACTAACTAAAATTGAAAATGTTTCCTTGCATGTACTTACTACTTACTGAGGAACTATCTAATATCAGTTTGAACATGCCAATGAACAGCGGAGACAAAAAAATAGTTCTACTCTCAAGTACCAAGTAAACACTAGCTACACACATATTCTAGATCATCAAGAGACATTAAATGACCCAACGACTGGAGAAAAACTCAAACAAGTATTGAACACATTGCTGCCAACAAAAATATCAATTAACATATGGAGAATGCATCAAGACTCCCTACCAACACAGGCAAATTTAAAGCGACTGAAGATCATTCATGAAGATTAGGAAATTGCGTGCTCAAGGTGTAACATGCAAGAAGAAACGAACCAACACATATTTTAAGATTGTGAGATCACGATAAAAGTGTGGGCAAGAATTTGGAAATGGATGAACATCACTTAACATGCAGCATCACAAGGCCCTAACATCACTCAATTCATGGATAACAAGCTACGGGGAATTACTGTTAAGGAAAGCAATAATCACGATAGAATTGAGTCAAAGATAAGTTAGGAAAGAATATGATTTGGTATGATTGTAAACATGTATGGTAAGTAGATCTCTTACCAACTAGGACACAATACACACTAGTCTATATATTGTAAAGAATACTGCACAATCTATATCAAGGAAACCATTCTTCTCTCCTGCAATACACGCTTGTCAACATCTTCAATCTTCCGTATCATCTTCAATCTTTCTCATCATTTTCAATCCTTTTCATTGTATCAGAGCCTACTGCTCACGCAACAGAATCGATCCATACTAATTCTTCAAAGTCTGAAGTTACAGCAAGTCTGCAGTTGTTGAATCTGGTTGTCAAAACTGCATCTCATAATCTCCCATATTGACTTCAAAACCCAACTGTCTGCTTCCTTTGAATCTCACAACTCAATCTGTCCGATATCCTCAAATCTCTCTATTCATCCAATCCACACTAAACCTATCGTTCTGCATCTGTCTATTTGCTCATCCAACAGTTCCTTTATCCCAAATCAACACAAAACTCAAACTCAAGATGTCTTCTACCAATCTCAATCTATTGCAGTTTGTCTCGGTCAAGTTAGACTCTACTAACTACTTGGCATGGATGTCACAAATTGTCCCAATACTCAAGAGCCACGATCTGATGGCAATAGCAGATGGAACTCTCATCTGCCCAGAAAATTATGTACTAGCAAAAACCGACGCTACAAAAGAGTTGATCGAAAAAGGGAGTGAAAAGTTACCAGAAATGCAAATCAATCCAACGTTTCTGGAATGGAGCCGCAAGGATCAGTTCGTCCTAGCATTAATCAACGGATCCCTGTCGACTGAAGTACTTCCAGAAACCTATGGTCTCACCAGTGTCGCTGCAGTATGGGATAAATTGTCAAGACGATTTTCGCCAAAAAACGCGTCGAGGATGCTGAATCTGAAACGGAGATTACAAAATCTAAAGCAGGGACAGCAAACCTGTGCAGTGTTCCTCCAATCCGTCGAATTACTCCGAGCCGAATGATCGGCAGAAGGTCAAGTGGTCTCAGACGATGAACTCATCGTTTACGTTGCTGGATGGCTGAATCCAGCATTTCACATATTTATTCCCCACATTCCGTTCGCCAGACAGAACAGAAACTTGTCTTTTGAGGATTTTGAGACCGAATTGTTAACCTATGAAACTCTCATCGCCGTTCCAACGCCATCTGAGCCGGAGACCGTAGCCCTCTAGTCCTCTAGTGACACAATCAGGCATGGAGATCCCGCCAGGTTTTGAGCCTCGTTTTGCGGCGGCCGTGGTCGGTATGGTGGACGATTTGGCAGTGGCAGCCGAAATAACGGTCGTTTTGGCTGGGGACGAGCTGGGTATGGTGATGGCCGATTTTCTTGTCACGGTGGCTCTGTGAATTCAAGTTTTGGATATAACAATCGGGACAGTCAGTATAATATGCGGCCCAATTTTCAGAAACAGCCTGCAGGGATTCTTGTGCCTGGACCAGAAGGAGATTTTCAT
Organism: Pinguicula primuliflora; assembly: GCA_025802335.1. Classification (NCBI taxonomy): domain Eukaryota; kingdom Viridiplantae; phylum Streptophyta; class Magnoliopsida; order Lamiales; family Lentibulariaceae; genus Pinguicula; species Pinguicula primuliflora. Next base: position 13,084 of record JAOYMZ010029034.1, on the reverse strand, counting down.
GGCCCAAATAAAAACGATCAGTAGCATGGCCCAAACTCTTCAACAACTCGGGCCCAAACACAGCAGCCCAATCCATATGCCTGTCAGATCTACGGCAGCACTGGCCATACTACGTTGGATTGCTTTAATCGTATGGACTACTCTTTCCAGGGGCGACGACCACCAGCAGAATTCATGGCCATGGCGGCTCAGTCCAACAATCCTATCGATGATGGCCTATGGTTTGCAGATTCTGGAGCTAATAACCATATTACTAATGATTTGGTCAATCTTTCTTTGCAGGAGCATTATTCCGGAGGAAACACTGTTGGTGTAGGTAATGGAGAGTCTCTCAAAATCCAACACACTGGGTCATTAAATTATAATACTCCATCCGGCACCCTTACACTTTCCAAAGTTCATCATTGTCCTAATGCATGTGCAAAATTACTTTCTATCCACAATTTTTGTTGTGATAATGACTGTTATTTTGTACTCACTAAATTTGATTACCTTGTGAAGGAAAATCAAACGGGGAGGATCCTCCTGCAGGGGCCTAGTGTCAATGGACTCTATCCAGTAGATCTGTCAAATGCCTCAACTCCAAAATATGCACTGGCGGGTATGGTTGGTGTGAAGGCGTCATTAAATAATTGGCACGAAAGATTAGGCCACTCTGCTGCTCCTATAGTTAGTCATTTACTTCAGTCTAATAAATTACCGGTCTCCGGGTCTAGAAGTTTAGAGTTTTGTGAGGCATGTCAGTTAGGCAAAAGTAAACAGCTGCCATTTTCATCTTCTGCACGTTGCTCGAACTTTCCATTAGATTTAATTCATTCTGATGTGTGGTCTGCTTCGGTTTCTTCAAATACTGGGTTTCGATATTATGTCATTTTCATTGATGATTTCTCACGATTTTCATGGCTATATCCACTCGTTCACAAATTTGATGTTTTTAAAAGCTTTATTGAATTTAAAGCTCTTGTCGAAAATCAGTTTTCCTGAAAAATCAAACAGTTTCAAAGTGATGGTGGTGGTGAATACATGTCGCTTACGTTTAAAGACTTTTTTACCAAACATGGAATTGTGCATCGCATATCATGTCCACACACAACACAACAGAATGGGGTGGCAGAACGTAAACATCGTCATCTCGTCGATTTGAGTTTGCCTCTTAGCCAGAGCACATATACCTCGTACTTATTGGCCTGATACTATATTTACGGCGAATTACGTCATTAATCACTTGCCCACACCACTTCTTAATTATAAAAGTCCATTCTCACTACTATATGGCACCGCACTCGACTATTCCATGTTCAGAGTCTTTGGTTGTGCTTGTTACCCTTTGTTGCGTCCTTATAACACTACAAAGTTTATGTATCGGAGTAAGAAGTATGTGTTTCTAAGATATAACACTCAGTACAAAGGGTATAAGTGTTATGAACCCCAGACCAAATGCGTCTACATATCCCACAACGTGATATTCGATGAGAGACATTTTCCAGGGGTACTAGATCAAGACCATTCCACAGCTTCTGCAGAGGGGTCGTCGTCCGCTCAGTTACCTTCTTCAGCTATCCCTATTTTGTTTGTACGATCACATGTGCCTGATTTGGTTCACTCTTCATCTGCCAGTGACCTTGCATCTTTGGACAATGGCGCTTCAGATCGTGGTATGCTACCCGGCCTTGACCCACCTTCTGCTGCAACCCCATTGACCAATGATGCAACGTTATACTCCATTCCAGAGTTTCCACGGGATGACTTAGTAGACGCAACCACTCTAGCAATTCCTACTCTTGAGGTATCAGGTGGTATGTCTTCGGGCCTTTACCCACCTGCTGACTCCGAATCAGGTATGAGCTTGGTGAGGTCCATTGACTCTGATCTATCTTTTGACATCTCGGGTATTGAGGACCCTCCATCAGTAGCTTCTCCTAGTCATATTATCCGACACAACTCCACACGCCCTGTAACTCGTAGTCAAATTGGGGTCATCAAGCCCAAGTCATTCTCTGATTATCATATGTACTTTGCATCCAAGTACCCTGTGTGTGCTCTGACCAGTGTGCAGATTCCTCGAGAACCGACCACTTTCCTACAGGCCAAGTCTTCTCCGGAATGGTGTGCAGCAATGCAAGAAGAATATGATGCTTTATTGGCCAATGCTACATGGTCTCTTTGTCCCAGACCAGTGAATAAGAATATTATTCGCAACAAATGGATCTACAAAGTTAAAACTAAGTCCGATGGCACCGTTGAACGCTACAAGGCTCACTTGGTGGCACGCGGCTTTGAGCAAACATATGGGGTTGATTATGAGGAAACATTTAGCCCTGTCATTAAGCCCTCCACCATTCGTATATTACTCAGTCTCACGGTACAGTTCACTTGGCCCATCCGACAGCTTGATGTCTCCAATGCTTTTCTGAATGGTGCACTTCTTGAGGAGGTATATATGGAACAACCGATTGGCTTTATCTCATCTACTCATCCCAACTATGTCTGTCGTCTATATAAAGCTCTTTATGGTCTTCGACAGACTCCTCGAGCATGGTATGCCACCTTGTCTACCAGTCTTATGTCATATGGTTTTCGGTGTTCTCAGCTGGATACATCTCTGTTCACCTTTCATCAGTCTGATATTCACATTTACATACTCGTTTATGTGGACGATATCTTGATTACTGGTACACATGAGCTGATGATTACTGCCCTAGTTCGATATCTTCAAGCCCAGTTTAAACTTCGTGATATGGGAGAGCTTAGTTACTTTTTAGGGATGCATGTGACTCGGGATCAGATAGGCCTGCATATTCGGCAAAGCAAGTATATTTATGACCTGCTGGAAAGGACAAAGATGCTTGGTGCAAAACCTGTACATTCACCCTCATCTACCGACACTCGTGCCAAGGACATGACAGGGGACCCCCTCTCTCCGACTGATATTACTATGTACCGAAGTACCATGGGAGCTCTCCAGTACTGCACCCTCACTCGTTCAGAAATTGCTTTTCAGGTCAATCAGCTGTACCAATATCTCCAACAGCTGCTCTCATGTCACTGGCAGGCGGTTAAACGGATCCTCAGTTACCTTAAGGGGTCAATTACTCATGGACTTTCTTTCACTAAAGCAGTATCACCTACTCTAACACTTGAAGCATTTTGTGATGCTGATTGGGCCGGAGATAGGAGAGATCGTCGCTCTACATCTAGATTTGGTGTCTTTCTGGTGTCCAATCTGATTTTTTGGACAGCAAAGAAGCAAAATGTCGTGGCATGCTCTAGCACAGAGGCCCAATATAGGGCTCTGGCACATACTACAGTTGATCTGTACTTGACTCGAATGATGCTCAAAGACTTACACATTCCCCTGCCGCATGTTCTTGTAATCTGGTGTGATAACATAGGTGCTTTGTCTTTGGCTTCCAATTCGGTCTTCCATGCACGTACCAAGCACATTGAGGTAGACTACCACTTCATCCGGGAAAAAGTGCAGAACAAGGATATCCAGCTCAAGTACATTCCCACGAAAGATCAGGTTGCGGACATATTCACTAAAGGCCTGAGTACCTCACGATTCTTAGACCTTCGTGACAAGCTAACGGTTCGGTCCCTACCCATTAGCTTGAGGGGAGGTGTTAAGAAAAGCAATAACCACGTTAGAATTGAGTCAAAGATAAGTTAGGAAAGAATATGATTTGGTATGATTGTAAACATGTATGGTAAGTAGATCTCTTACCAACTAGGACACAGTACGCACTAGTCTATATATTGTAATGTATACTATACAATCAATAGCAAGAAAACTATTCTTCTCCCAAACCTCTCTCCGGCAATACACGCTTGTTCATCACCAACCTTATTCAATCTTCCTCATCATCTTCAATCCTTCTCATCTTCTTTCATCTCATAATCTCCCATCTTGAGAACCTATCACATTGGGCTCAAGGTTTTAATGGTGACACCCACATTCCTACCAACTTAACCCCCACGCGCACCTGTACACACGAGACCTGAACCGATCGTAAACGGTCGGGCTCGCTTCTTCTTCATGGGCTCTCGTGACCCGAGTGTTGGACTGACCCAGTTTCTTTCCCCTTTCTTCTGAATTCTATCATGGTATCGGAGCCGATAATGGTCTAACGACCGGAATAAAAAAATTGGTCTATATACGCTTCCGCTCTTCTAAAAAAATTCTTCGGTGTGGCGTTCAAGTCCGACAGGGCTTGCCTAGTCGGACTTGAGGGGAGGTGTTAGAAGTATTTATCCTATACCGGTTGTGAAACCTTAATTGGACTAGTATAAAATAGGAATTGTGGGGAGAACCTATCACCTTGGGCTCAAGATTTTAATGGTGACACCCACATTCCTACTAACTTAACCCCCACGCGCACCTACACACACGAGACCAGAACTGATCGTAAACGGTCGGGCTCGCTTCTTCTTCATGGGCTCTCGTGACTCGAGTGTTGGGCCGGCCCAGTTTCTTTCTCCCTTTCTTCAGAATTCTATCATAAAAATGGTGGGATGAGGTGAATCATTTTTACTATCTAAGATGTTAATGGTAGATATACAATAATATAAAAAAAATGGACAATTGAACTTCTATGATTGATTGTGCAGGTACGTACAAGTTGGTATACTTAGATATAAGAAATTAAATTGTCACTTAGGTGTGTGTATATTACCATTTCAAAAATATATTAATATATTAGGAATTAAGGAATATTGAAGAAGAACTCTTAAATTTGAACATGTAAATACATTGGGAAATTGTTTTCACTGTTAAATATTGATGAATGTAGGTTAATTTTATACTCATTGAATTTTTATTGATTTTGAAATTGAACTCATCAAATATCTCTCTTCTATTTGACATACTAAAATTGGAGATCCTTATATCAAAATCAAAGTAAATCAGGTCAAAGTACGCGAACCTCTCAATCATCATATTAAAAATGGGGGAGGCTATTAAAGAAGACCCCCTTTCTCCATTCCTATCTGAGATAATTAAGAAAGCTGCAGAACTCAAACGTATTGAGCTTATTCAAATAGATAAAGATATGATCAGACTGAGTCATTGTAGATGGCACATTACTCTTTGGCAAAGTTTCGTGGAAAAACATCACAACTTTCAAAAGCATTCTGAGGAACTTTGAACTCATTTCTAGACTCAGCATTAATTTTGCAAAAAGCGCTCTGATTGGACTGAATGTGGCTATGGATCAATTTCAGCTGATTTCTGAGTACCTGAACTGCTGAATGGGTAAACTCTCATTCATTTATCTGGGGCTCCCAATTGGAGCTAATGCTAAAAAGAAGAAGACAGGGAAATGAGTGTTGGACAAATTTAGAACACAGCTAGGCAGGTGGGAAAACAATACTCTCTTTGACAGCTACGATTGTGCTCATAAACTCAGTCTTAACAATGTTACCTTGCTACTATTTTACGATTCTCCGTGCCCCTAGGGAGATTAATACCCAACTAGGAAAACTCCTTAGGACTTTCTTCTGGAATTGTAAAATAGAACGCAACAAAACACACTGGATGACATGGAACAAAATTGCACAACCGATAGACAAAGGCGGACTTGGCATACAAGATTTTAAAGCTTTCAATAAAGCAATGTTGGGCAAGTGGGGAAGTCGGATTCTAGAAGGAGGAGATGAGCTATGGAGAGTAATACTGCGACCAAAGTATGCATGCACAGGCAAGATCAGAGTTGATCAAATGGAAAAACTAACAACTCCAGTAACCGTGTTGTCAAGAAATCAGCAAATAACAAAGGAATCTCCCTGGTTTAGGGAGCTGCAAAAAATGTTGAGTGAGAGCTGGTTTGAAGACTTGTGGAGATTAAAGTGGAGAAGGAAAGGCTATATGCACAGTCCCCTTCCTGTCACATATTTGGGAGCCCCTTTATACTCTGGAAAGAAATCCCGAGCCTATTCCACGGTCTGCTATCAAAACTCCAAGCCGGGTTAGATTGCTGGAAAGCATCCTCTTTATCCAGCAGAGGAAGATTAATCCTTATAAAGCATGTACATAACAGCTTGCCTATTCATTTACTCATGATTTTGCAGCCTCCAGTTGGCATTATAAAACGTATGGAAAGACTGATGTCTAATTTCTTCTGGGGATGGTATGATAACAAGAAGAAAATGCATTGGCGCTCCTGGTCTAATATCTGCCTCCCTCAAACTGAGGGTGTCCTAGGATGTAGGAGACTCCAAGAGATCATCTTTGCATTTAGTATGAAGCTTTGGTGGAGTTTCAGGCTAGGTGAAGGCCTGTGGTCAGAATTTATGCACGGGAAATACTGCTCTCACCATGACCCTACATTTGTGCTGATTAAAGCCTCGGATTTTCACTGCTGGAAACGGATCCTATTTGCACGCGCTATTATGTTGCGATACACTTTCTGGCTTTTTAAGATCGGGTTGTTGTAACTTTTCATGTGATGACTTGCTTGGAAGGACTAGCTGGTTTTTCAGGAAAGTATCAACCCCCTACTAGATCACATGCAGTAAATGAGTTTTGGACAAGTACATACTGGAATGAACCTATGCTGCCGATCCATATTCCTACTCAATTTGTGGCTGATGTCTCAAAAATCACCTTTGATGCATCAGGAAAGGACCAGATGGTCTGGAAGCATACTACTACTGGCTATTTTTCTGTGAAAGTTGCTTGGCATATCATTCGCCAACAATCAGATACTATACTCAACTTCAAATGGATTTGGGACCTCTCTATACCTCCTAAAATCAGTATGTTCATGTGGAAAGTATTACATTGAATAGTCTCAGTTGATTCTATTATTCGGGAAAGAGGGGTTTTAATTGCATCCAAATGCTCCTGTTGTTCATCCTTGGGAAACATTGAGATTGCAGACCACCTACTATCCTCGGGTGAACTAGCTACTAAGGTCTGGGAATACTTTGACAACATTTTATCACTTTCATATCTCCCTACCAGTTTGGTACATAGTTTGGAGGTCTGGTTGGCTAGCCCAGTGGAAAAACCATTAGGTTCATCCGTCGAGCTGTTCCCATGATTATATGCTAGGAAATCTAAAAGCTACGATGCAGCATTCGTTTGGGATCTTCATCACTACACATTACCTCTGTTATCCATTCTTCTTTGATCTTGTTGAACGATATGATCAAAACAAGTTCGTTTTTCTTGCCCTCTCAGCCGCAAGAGCAGAAAATATTACAAGACCTGAATATATCTCTCCACAGTGCTCCCTCACCAATGCCTCAATATCTATTCTGGGAACCTCCTGACGGGCCAAACATTAAGTTGTATGTAGACGGGAGCAAATCCTCTACCTCTGCTAGTATTGCGGGAATATTCAGCAATGCACAAGGCACCTGCTTGCTCTCCTTTTATTCTAACATCGAGTGCAGATCTTCTAATGAAACTGAGACATCAGCACTATTACTCGGGCTTGAAGTAGCATTGGGACAAAACTATCTCCACTTAGTAGTTCATACTGACTCTTAGTGAATGGTATCTTGCAGGTCACAAACGCTCCCTAGAGAATACGCCAGTCCATCAGGAAGATAATACAACTCCAGGCCCGATTCCAGCATTGCAGAATACAACATTGTTATAGAGAAGTGACCAAGTAGCAGATGCATTAGCAAAAAAGGGAGCCCGACAGCTGGACACTAACTTAATCATCACTTCTCATCCACCAGAGGAGATCTTGCCTCTACTACACCAAGACTTTATACGCTCTACCATTCAGAGACAAAGAAGACATGTCATTTAGCATTTTCATTACTTCCCTGCTTGTACAATTGCTTATAACTCATGTTGTAAAGGATGGTATATGACGTCATACTCTTTTCTCTCATAGGATTTTTCCTGTCAGGGGTTTGCCGAAGAGTGGTTTTAAGGATGTGGGCATATATCATCCTAAATCATTTCGTTGGAAGGGTCATGAGGACCATGTAGGTGCATGGCACCAACTCTATTTTGTCAATAAAATCCTATCTTTGACAAAAAAAAAGTGGAAAAGGAACTCTGGTTGATTTGTGGGAGGATAAATGGATTGGGGAAGAAGAACTAAAACACCAATTCCCTAGATTATATTCCAAAGCAAACAATAAACGTACGAGGATAGCTGAATGTGGAACCTGGACACATGGCCGTTGGAAATGGATTTGGGATTGGAAGCCCCTTAAGCCAAAGATGAAGCAAACCTAACAGATCTTATTTCATGATTGTCTAATTCTAATCTGCAGGAATCATCAGAAGATCGATGACAAGTGAGAAATCCCTTTGGCCAACAGTACGCTGTCCAAACATTAATGGAAGAAAAACTTGATGCTTTAACTGTCGACCAGGTGTTGGAACTCAACACATTATGGAGCAAATTCACTCCCAAGAAAGTAACTACATTTGTATGGAGGATGCTACAAAACAACCTCACTATCCAACGAAACCTCAAACGCAGGAACATCTTGCACAACTCGTGTGAGATCAATTGTCTCCTATGTGGAGACGGATCAGACGATGAACAACACATCTTTGCAGAGTGCACATACTCGGAAGAGTTCTGGAAAAAATTCTGAGATGGCTGGAGATTTTTGCCCCCTCAAAGCACGATTTTACCCAACTGAAGCTACCTCAAGTGAAAACCAATGTCTGGATATCAATTTGGCCTGGTTCGGTTTCACAAGTTTGGAAATCAAGGAACAGGCAACATCTTGACGAGATGCCCATACAACTTCGGCTCAACACTTGGTTATGGCTGAAAATAAAGTCTAAAGATCACTCTTTTATTTATTCGGTGACGGAATGGATTATCATCCTGCTTCCATGTATGCTCGTATGTATTTGATTTTTGACGAGCATAGAGACGGGAAAGACCCATTGTAAATAACTTTCTTTCTTCTACTGTAATAAAAATTTTGCCTACCAAAAAAATGGGGCAGGCTATTTGGACACGTTCTTTTACATAGTTTTTTTTACACACATTGCAATTCCAGCTATATAGTATTGTTCATTGCCGGAATTGACTATATTGATGGAGAGCATATACGTATGAGAACAAAAGACTCATACTCCGTCGCCAGAATTTTTTAAACCCTAATAAAGGAAGATTTAACCCAGAAGAAAAAGTGAAACGAAATTACAGAAGATGTTGTCGTCGGAATTCCGCCAGAGTAAAGGACTTTTGGTCGCTTACGTATATTCTCTCCATCAATATAGCCGATTCGAGCAACGGACAATGCTATATAGTTGGAATTGCAATGTATGTAAAAAATTATGTAAAATAATGTATCCACATACTTATCTAGAAAATGTGTCTATATAGTCTTCCTCATTAAAAATTTTGGCAATGAAAAAATATATTGGCACACATGTTATGTGCATTATTCCAATAATATATTACATATCATTTAGTTAATATGAACCTCTCATAATATTTTGGAAATATTTCAATGGTCATGCCTTGTTACGGCTATGATTGAATGTATATTAAGTTTTGTAAAGTTAGAAAAACCCTAGCCTCCTCCTCTAGCGAAACACGCACCTTGTGCGTGCGATTTCTTCCGCCACCGCCCGCAACCCTGCTGCACCGCCGTACGCTGCCGTCAATCGTGCCGCAACAGCCCCCTCTCAATCCCGCCGGCCTGCTGCCGGAGCCACAGCCCTATGGCTGACGATCCGCCACCCATTCTCGATGAATTCCCGCCTCTCGTTGGTCGGGATCCCAAAATTGTGGCGCCCCCAATCCAGAAGTCGTTTGCGTCAACACTAGGAGCGCGTAAACTCAACTATGAGCCGTTTCCGCCGAAGGTTCTGAGCAAGGAGAAGGGCGAACCAAATATCTCCTTTACCCAATTGGACATTGCATCTCTCATGGCCCCGTTCGATCTGGCACTTGTCGGAAAATTCAGCCACGGACGGCCAACCATGGAGGAAACTCGTCGTCTAATTACGGCTATTGGATTTAAAGGAGAAGTCTCTGTCGGCCATCTCGATCAGAAACACATTCTTTTGAGATTCGCTAACGAAGATGATCGAGATCAAGTTTGGCTCCGGGAAGTATGGTTCTTGAAGAAGTTCCTAATGCGCATCTTTAAGTGGACTCCGGATTTTCACGCCAACATTGAATCGCACCATGCGCCGGTATGGATATCACTACCTAATCTACCCATTCATCTTTATAGGAAAGACGCCATTTTTTCGATCGCAAGTGCGATTGGTAAGTCGCTGCGAATTGATGAAGCTACTGCTACATTATCTCGTCCTCATCTAGCCCGAGTCTGCATTGATATGGACCTTTTGGTCAAGCCAGTACATCGTATATACATTGAATCTGAAGGTCATGAGAGCTTCTGGCAGCCTCTGCACGCTGAAAGAATTCCGCAGTATTGTACGCACTGCTTAAAACAAGGGCACGTCAAGGAGGCCTGCAAAATTCTTCACCCGGATATCAATATTTCTAAGAAGGCCGCTGAGAAAATTCAACTTCAAGCAACTAAGGAAAAGCCCAATGTCACCATGATTTATAAGAAAAAAGATCTGGTTGCCTCGACTGCTCATCAGGCCCCTCTGGGTCCTCCTACAGTCTCAGTATCTACGGAGGTGAAAGCTAATCCCATAGCTGACACCTCCGGCAAAGGTAAAAGCGTTCTCCCTACATCCGATAGTCCTGCTCTTATTGGCTCTTCGGCGCCTATTATTGTTTCGGATGACATTCGTAATACTATGCTAGTTATTGATGCTACTACGGACTGTCATACTGATGATAACATTGAACTAACAAATTCTTTTGGTTGTTTGATGGATGAGGAAAATATTGTGGAGGCTGAAAAGCATGACCCGACTCAAAAGACCCACCCAGATGTCCTGGAATCCTCAAACACCCGGCAGGATGCCCATGCCTCATCGAAGAAAGGCAAAAAGGCGCACAAAAATAAACACTCGAAGTCTAAGTTGATGAATAATTCGAATCCGGAGAAGGCGGAGCAGACTAATGATCAGGGCACTGATCAGGAGGAATCAGCCCTTCTTTTATTTCAAGACGACGGCTCGCAAACCATTATTTTGCCACAACAGGAGGAGGATGGAGCATTATTTACTATTCCAGTCACCAATGAACCTTCCGATGTGCCACTCTTGAAATTGTGGTCGGCTGATAAAAAGCTATCTGATGCAGACACTGGACATTCTGATTCTGATTCTGGTAGTGAAAAGTCCATAAAAGAGGTGGAAAATGTCTCGGACTGGCAAGATGTGCAGCCATCTCCTCCTAAAAAGAAGCAAGCGTACACAAAGAAGACAAAAGACTATTACAAAGCTTCTACTATCCAAACAAGAGCCAAGACAAGCCAAGATCAATAATGCATCTCTCCGCTCTTATCTGGAATATCCGAGGTATACATAATCCTCCTACAATGGCTAGATTGAAGAAATTGGTGAAGGTGCACAAATTGACATTATTGGTGATACTGGAACCATTGCAAGATATCTCTAAAGTTTCCACAGTGATGAAAAAATTACGTTTCACCTCCGGAATCTCCAATACGGCCAGCACCATCTGGTGCTTTTGGACGAGCTCTTGGGAGGGCCAGACGCACTTCGACTCAGATCAGATGCTTTTGATACGAATGAAGCAACTTACTACGGGCTCTGAAATATTTTTGGGCAGAATCTATGCTAAGTGTGACCGAACAGAGCGCATCCCCTTGTGGAACGATATGGTGCAGGAACTGAATTTGATTCACTCCCCACTTATTCTAGGAGGTGACTTTAATATCATTCTATCCCCGGAAGAGAAAGCTGGAGGGCTACCAATACATATGGGAGCGGCGAGAGATTTCCAGCGGGTCATAAATGCTTGTAGACTGAAAGATGCGGGATACGAGGGTAACAAATACACCTGGTCGAACCTCCAATCCGGACGAGATAAAATTCTTCAACGACTGGACAGAGTCCTTTTATCCGATGAGTGGATCTCCATCATGCCAATGCACTCGGTTAAGCATCTCAACCGGCTGCATTCTGATCATTGCCCGTTACTCGTACAACATGGGCAAACGGCGGCCACGGTGCCAAGTAGATTTATATTCCAGGATTTTTGGCTGCTTCATCCTTCTTTCCGGCAGATGGTAGACGCGTCTTAGAGTGAACCGGTCGCGGTTGGTAACTGCTTACAGCGTCTTGCTTATAAGTTGAAACGGTTACGAAAAACGCTTCAGAATTGGAATAAGGAGACGTATGGGAATATTTTCCAAAATATCAAGGATGCGGAAGACCGAATTGCTGCTTTAGAGATTCAATTTAACACTTCCGGCGCGCCGGGGGATAGGGAAGCCCTGCAGCAAGCTAAAGCCATATATAGTCGCCATTTATTGGCAGAGGAGATGTATTGGAAACAAAAATCACGAATCAAATGGCTTCAAGCTGGGGATCGTAATACAACGTTCTTCCACAAATCGGTTAAACTTGCAAAGTCGAAAGCGTCAGTGGCTAAGCTCTGCAATGCAGACGGTACATGGGTAACCACGCCTCCGGAGGTTAAGGAATTACTTCTAACACATTTTGAGCAGAAACTCACAGCTGAGCAAGTTTCGTATGATGATGACTTTTGGCTCCCAACTATCACATCCTTAGTTTCGGATGATATGAATGCCGAGCTTTGCTCTTGGCCATCGGAAGATGAAATTAAAGGCACAGTTTTTGCGATGAATAAAGACTGCGCCCCTGGAATCGACGGGTTCACGGGAGTATTTTTTCAGTCCAGTTGGGACGTTATTAAGCAAGATGTCGTTGACGTGGTCCTATCTTTTTTCGTAGGGAGCATATTGGAGGGCTCATATACAAGCACGTTGATTGCGCTTATCCCCAAGGTTCTACCACCAGTGCATTGTTCGGATTTCCGTCCCATTAGCCTTTGCAGTTATGCAGTAAAAATCATATCTAAGCTCTTGGCAGCTCGACTCAGTAAAGTCCTTCCTGTAATTATCTCTCCACAACAGAGTGGTTTCGTCCCTGGCAAAAATATCTCCGATAATATTTTGTTGGCACAAGAGATGTTCCATTATTTGAAGCGGCCAATCCGTGGGAACAATGTAG
>JAOYMZ010029033.1:17500-33265 GCA_025802335.1 Pinguicula primuliflora | reverse complement strand
TCTCTATTTACCTTTACTAGTCTGTGACTGAATTGATTAGAGTTATCCATTTCATCCTTTAAAGGAAAGGCCCCTTTATAAAAAGGATTCGCCTTAGCTTCTTGCTTACCAGTTTGTCTAAAATAATCCCTATTTGCCTACGGAACTGCCCGCAGGGGATTTGGAAATGCATTACATAGAACTGGCCTGGAAACTAGTCCGTCCCTTATCTTATCCAACCAATATCCCCAAATCTCTCCAACTTTAAGTCTTGAATCCGCTTCTTAGGTCCGTGTGAGAAAGAGCTATTCTCAATATGAATGAGATCGACTAGAGTCTGCTGCTGATCCGCTTTTGCATAGATTGGCTAGGGTGACCACTATCGGCGTCGTATTCAATCTCTCCCTGTACTAACTCATTGTATGAAACCCTAGGATCTACACAATCCATTAGTACTGAGCCTTGAGCTCTTCTTCTCCTTATTAAAGGAACTTTTACTGGGTCTTCTTCTTCCATACTGGACCGGGGCAAAACCCCCGCTTTTAAGGCCTCCTGCACAGGCAAGAAAGGCCTCCTGCATAGGCAAGAGCAGATTTTGCCCAACCAAAGGAGAGTAACGGTCTACCTTTCTATCTCATAGAAAGACTGATCCGCCCTCAGGAAATGTCTGGAAATGTATCCTGGGATAGAACATCTCGCTGGATTAATCGATCAGGTACAACACACCTAAGTATTTCGTTATTAATGCATAGACTTCACGCAATGACTATTTCTTATCTGAAGATATGGCTGCTAACGTCACCGACGATATTCGGAATATTTGTCTTTTGTGCTGGCATTGACGGCTTAACGTTCTTACCACGTTGAGGAGGGTTGAATCAATTTTGTACGAAAAAAGCATTCTTATGAACGGGAATGGAATAATGAAGAGAAGAAAGAAGGGCAATCTACGAATTCAGAAACGAAAGCAAAGACATCTCCGAATGAACTCCGACAGTACGACATCATAGACAGTACGATTGAGTTCAAGATCAAAATATCCCACCGCGATAGAAGGCAAAAAAGAAAGACTTCCTTCTTGCATTACGATTGAAAAGTTGTAGGTGACCTTCCCCATGCACCTATTATCCCAAGATCAGGTTACAAAGCTGCCCCTTCTCTAACCACTAAAGGCTGTTCACGAGAAAGTCAGAAGGTCATAGAGATTCTTTTCCTCTACAGCCCAGTCTTCTAACTATCCAAACTGGATGAATCCGAGATGAGTCCCTGGTTTTGGGGTTCCGAGGTCAACCCCTTTGTAGGTTAGGTTCTTAGTCGATACAGACTTTCCGGTTCAAAAAATGCGTTATTTAGCACGTTTCCAGACCCGTTCCCTCAAGGGTCCTAAGATGGCGATACAGTCCACGAAAATGTCCTTTGAGACAGGATCCTTTGTTGACCATCGACCGGTTGCCACAAGATCAGAAGATCCGGAGTTGTCCTATCCCATGGCTGATTGGTGCACCTATTGACTCTTCCTTCAGCCGATATAAACAGCTCCATATTAGCGAATTGCCTCTGACTACTCTTTTTATACGCCATTCTTCGAATCTCGAAAGAGGCTACGCCCCTCCTTGCCTAAGAGTTCTTGCTTCAAGTTAACTTGCCTTGCTAATGGTTGGAAGTCTTACTGCTACTGTCGGTCCTAGCAATCGGCTGCCTAGTTGTAGGCTTACTTTCGCTCCTCTACCCGTCCCGGCTTAGGCCTATGGGTTTAGAAAGCGAGAGTTCTTTCGTAGAGCTCAGAAGGCGACAAAGCGTATCCTCTACTCGCCTGACCGAAGAGAACTCCTTTTGAAAGTCCTAGTCTTGAGGTGTCCCATTGGCTTTCTTCAAACCTCTTCCTATTCATGATAAGGAAGCGCCGACTGAGAAGGCCTAGGGCAGTTCTTACTTTCTAGTTCTGCGGCTAAACGGGGAAGACAGCTAACAACTCTCGGGCTATCTGATAGCTACCATTCATTTATCGAAAAGGCCACCAGGGCTAACGAAGTCCCACTGAGCGAAGAAAAGGAACGAAGGAGAGCGACCGTAGCTTCAGTTTCGATTAAAAGTGAAAGATTAGCAACTGTTTCAACAAAGACTGCATACGTACGAGTCGAGGGGCTAGCTTCCCTTTGCACTCTTCCATATCCATATGAGCCGCAGCAGGACTAGTTAAACTATATCGTTCCTGGAGGAAAATGCCCTTCCTGTTATTACTAGTTTTAGTTCTTCAGTTGGTTTTGGTATGATGATAGCTAGGTCTGGATACAACCAGTCTTGTTCTATGCAAGTTGCACTCTATTCTACAGGTAGTAATCCTTCAGTAAAGAATGGGTCTAACTGTCAAAATGATCAAACTTCGGAGCGTCGGTGAAAAGTCTTCATTCCATTTCTCTTACTAATCCCTCCATTGCTCTTTGAATATATTCTTTGTCTGAAATTAGGAGAACTCTCGTTTTTCCTTTATGTTCTATCAAAAGGAGCGGGCTTAGTAGGGGGGAAGGCCCTATCTTTCATTTTGACAAAAATGGGCTGCTCTTCGCCTCCGTGATTGGCAGTGCTTTTCGAGCGCTCGTCACTACGGAAGCAAGACCCTCTCTGGCGCATTGCATGCTTCCAGGATCTTCTCAACAGCCTGCCGCGGGAGAAGCGGAATTACATGCGCTATTACGTCAGTAGGCTCTATACGGCACAATAATGAATGCGAATTCGCAGGTCGCTCCTCACTCCGCACCAACCAAAAGGAGTTTTACACGTGGGGGCGGATTCTTGCTAGCCGTTCGTGGCAGTCCTCTTAGCTACAGTTGTTGATGGAAACAAGGGTTTACATTGAGCAAATCGGAATAGCGTGGAATTCCTTCATCATCATTTAGGCTTTTCTTTCTTAAATACACAAAGGTAACAACACTTCAAGTAACTGCTATGAGAGCCGAATCCCTTTAATTCGAGGGTGGGAATAGTCCTTACTTTACTGAAAGCATAGACTGAATTAGGAATATCCCAGGCAAACAGCGTATTAAAATGAAAGGAAGATAGCTATCTGTATGGAAGGAAGAGAGAGAGCCTTGGATTGCTTTGGATGCTCTAATAGTCTCCGATGGGAGAATAGAAATAGGATCGGTAACGATTAACATTCTATTTCTCTTTTGAGATGCGAAAAGGTGCTGATGAAAGAAGAGAAGAGTTTATGGAAGCATGAAAGAGTTTGCAGTCCAGCTAACGATTTAAGCACAGATATCTTTGCGTAAAGGAATTCGCCTTCTTCAATCTGAATTACATCCATCCTTTCTCCCTCTGTGGTATGAATCCAGGTGGCGGTAACATAATTCCTGAATCTCTCCATTACAGAAAGCATTCTTGACATCAAGTTGGTGAATAGGCCAGTGTTTGTTGACTGCAATGGAAAGGACAACGCGGATAGAGTGAAGTTTGGCAACAGGAGAAAAGGTATCGATACCGTATGCCCGTCTAGTTAATGGGTGAATCCCTTTGCAACAAGACGAGCTTTATATCTTTCAATCGATCCTGAAGACAACTATTTGAGAGTATACACCCCCCATCATAAGTAGGGCCTTTCCCTTCAAGCAATAGAACACGTTCCCAGGTACCATTCTTTTGGAGTGCCTCCTTCTCTTCAACCATAGCCCTTCTCCATTCAGGATGAGCAAGGGCCTCCCGTAGACTTTTAGGCTCTTTTGCAGAAGAAAGAGCAAGAGACCTGTAGGAAGGGAAGGAGAGAGGCCTTCAAAGCAAAGGAAAGAAATGGAGTGATGGGCAATAACGAAGAAGATTCAATATCCCCAGCCCCCATTCTCCAATTGATTAACTGATTGCGCCATAAAGACTAGAGTGCTAGATTGATAGAGGGGGCTGGATTCCTTGCTTCATATAGGCTCTCCTATAGAAGTTGAAGAGGGGTCGAAGACTCTCTCATTACGCTTTTTTCCAGATGGGAATGAGGAAAGCGGAGATTCATATGCTCTTGAGACATTTGTTTGGAATGCTTCTTCTCCTACACTGATAGTTCGGGCTCACGGCAATGATTCTCTTCTCTTGTGGATCGGCCCTGATAAACCCCAATTTAGTGCTTCTTCTGTGTCAATACCCTTTCTTGGTGTGGCGTAACTACTGAGCTGGAGGCGGAAGGTCAGCCACTTCTCGTCATCTATTGCCACGAGTGATCTTATGAAAGATTCCCTAAGACCGATCAACTCCTCAAGAATGTGATTAGGTCTTGAAGAGCCTAGACAGCCTACTAACGTCTTGTCTGACAAGCTAGCCTTTCTTTTCTTTCAGCTCTCAACTGAGTGGATCTACGACTCCAACGATCACTACGAAACTCCCTTTTTCCTTTTTTCCGGTCCTATGTACCGTCACCTTGACATAAAGACTGATTCATTCACTGGTTTCCTCTCTAAGAAGTCAGGTCGATCCTACATCCAGCCTATTGATCGCTTGAAGAAAGAAGATTTTTTCCCCTTCAAGCATTAATATAGGACCCAAACGAAGATAGAGCTCAGTTCATTTATCAATGCCGAAATAGGACTAGATTAGTTGCCGATTCCTGCCTTGACAACCCTCCGATATGCAAGAAGGGGAAGGGGGTAAAAGACTAAGTCAAAGCTCTTCCTCCAGCCATAGCTTTATACCCTTTTGAACCTGAACAATGGTCTTAGGTTCCCAGTTCACGACAAGAGTAATCGGGTTCCAATCCCGGATCAGCCAGACGAAGCAAGCTGAACCGGGGGAATTGGCCCAAAATAGCCCAAGCGCCTATCAAACGGCTTTCTCATGTCGAGTTTGAGTATCAGTGATGTTAGGTAATGGCTCTGAGCCCTGGACTCTGCGCCCACCTAATTCATATTTTTAGGGTGGAGATGAAGCCACGAGATCCTCGAGTGGCGTAAAGTGAGTTGTTTGTAACTGAGAAAGTGAAAGATTTTCAAGAGTACACTTCACTCCGTGCATCCTTTGGTTCTGAGCCCCGCCTAGAGTGAGGCGCTAAGGGAAGGGCGTAGCGTTAAATCTGCCGCGCAGCTCGTAGAGGAAGCTATGTTGTTGATCGCGCAATCACACTGTCTCATGCAGTGTTCCCGCAATCTCAGTCTAGTTTAGTCTTCCCCCTTTGAATAATCGAGAAGGGTTGCTTGGTGGTCTCTTGAGCCTTGCCCTGTAGTTAGAAAGGATAGCTATTTAATCACAGTAAGTCTTCCCTCCGCTGGAAAGAACGGATCAATAAGTGGTGGTTCAGTCACTTCGGTAGGGGATTCGCGATGCCATTTCTATGGTCTTGCTGTTGATGGTACTTCACAATGGGGCCCAAGCGGAGCTAACTACAGGTCCGAATGCGATCACCCAGACCTTTCTAATACTTAAATCCTGTATACGAAATGAATTCCGTTGCTTACTCGACCAGACCGCCGAAAAAGAAGTTCTTTCTCCATCGAACGGAAATGGACTCAGAGCGAGGATCGATGTAATTGAGAGAAGAGCCTAGAGAAATTTCACGATAACTGAAGAGGAAATGCGGCTTGACTACTTTAGTTGACTATAGACTTGGGCTTGCCTTCTCGGAAAAGGGCCATCCAGAAAAGATATAGTAAGCGAGGGCCGTACAAAGAGATCTTTTTCGAACAAGAATATCGTCAACATAAAGAAGCTACAGAATCCGAAGCTATTCAATCTCAATAGATGTGGAATTGAATCTTTCAAGGGATAATAATATAGAACACCCCTCTCGAATGGAATAGTTCCGAATTCTCGAGTGGCCCCCAGTAGTGATCTCCAGATCCGGGAGAAGAAAGACTTGGTCCTCTACATCAGTTCCGTGGTATCTGGGATGGTAATATCCCCCTACCACACACCTGCTGTCTTCTTCCAGATGATAGGCTCGAGAGACCTCTTAGCAAACCTCCTATCCTTGCACATTGTTGGCTCGAGAGACATATAACTCACTCAGTCCAGTTATTTATTGTATTCGTCTCAATTTCACTACAGGAAGCTTTAGCTGAATGCCGGGCTGAGAATGCGAGAACTTGCCAACCCTGAGTTATGATCCGAATCTGCAGCTACCTCTCTTTTTACAGCTCTTCTTCGAGTGCAGTTCCAGGTTTTGGAGACCCCCGTCTTCCAGAATAGAAAGGCTCTTAGATGACATTTCGTTAACTGCCAAGAGCCTGAAACAAGCTTCCTTTCAGAGGGTAGGAAAATCATGATCGGGATAGCGGACCAAAAGCTATGGAGCGAACAACCATCTGGTCAAACGGAATTTCCTTACATATTAACGACGCTTTGGTTATCTTTTTTTTCCTCCATGGCCTAAGTCACGCCGTTCGAACAATCACGCAATCTGGGATTTTACTGATTTCTTTCGCAATCGACATTCGTTAATGAAATTGCCCAAATACTAGCGACTGGCCCCAGGCCGCCGCAACAAGAGGTCTAAGGTTCGCAAATCAGAGGAATCTCTATCAACGGTCTTAGGGGTTTAGTTCCTCGGTGGATACTGGAACTGGGCCCTTACGGTCTTTCTCTTTAATACCTACCTTAGCTCCCGAACGGGTGTTAAGTACGCATTCTAAATTGAGTGTGATGTGGGGGTTAAGACGCCTATTATCGTAGCGCTGATAAACGACAGACAAGAGTTACAATCCAATCCCTTCGCGCCTTTCTTTGGGCTTAGTTACGATATTAATCCCCTCTGCTTGTAGAACCATTAGCACTTAAATAATCTTTTACTATGGTTTCAGAGTCACAGTTGTAAACAAGGGAAAGTCAGAAGGGCAACTTCAGAATATCTTCGCGGTGGACTTTCTTGCTTCCTTCTGTGTGCGAACATATCCATCCATCCCGGTTGTAAGGCAGCAAAAGGGGTTTTCTTTGCAAAGTATCGCAAAGAATTAGACAGAGACTGGAATGCGGCCAGTTTGTTAAGAGTAAAGACTCATAAAAACACTAGGGCCCGCTTCCTTGTTCGAATGAGCTCTTTCCCGAGATTCAGAAAGACGAAAAGCTCGTATAGCTATTGATATCCTATTCTCTTAGTAAGCAAAGAAAGCAACCTCGTTGTGGCCTCTGAATACAGCTTTTCATTATATGGCAAATGGTGTATTAGGGCTACCCCCTCACTACGCTATGAGTGACTTACGGAATCTCAAATCTCTCGGTTTCTTGCAAGTCTCCTTGCTGCAGACGGTGTCTCGGATTTCCTGGTTTTCTGTTTAGTGGCAGGAGAGTCAATAAAATGTGGCCACCCAGTTTCGGAAGATATATGCTTTTCACACTTTTCCCCTAGGAGAGTAAGCTTGCTTGCATTCTAGAAATGGTAGCTTCCTCATTATGCGCAGTTTCTGTGGTTCTAAGAGAATTCTGCTAGTATCATAAATTCCTCGAATTGGTTTAAGCTTCGAAAGCAGCTGAGATGCTGCTGCGGGGGGTACTGAATTGCAATTGAAGAACCCCAACTAAGATTTTTGAAAGTAGGTACACTGATAGATGAAAGGCGTGGCACAACCTGCTCGAATTTGAAACTCACCCTTACGAGCACTCCCTTGCCCGAACAGATGCTTAAACTCGATCATACTTCGAGTAAGATCCTTAGAAGGCAAAACCTGATTTGGCAAACTGTTAGGATTGGCTCACCGAAATACCCAAACAGGGAAGATGCTTTAGAAGGAATTCCGTCTGGTGAGTGGCCGCCGCCCTAAGACTGGGTTGTAACCCGACTAGGGTATCCTCCAGGGCAATTACTGAACCCTTCGGATGGCCCTAGCACTGAAACTATATTTCACTTCTATTCTACCACCGGTTAGAAAACCGCTCAATTCTCGATTGCCTGGCAACCTCAGAATCAGAATAATAATCCTGTTTTACCAGTGATCAATTCTTTAACAGAATGTGCATAGGGGCAAGAAGCTTGGCGGAAAGAAAGTAAAATGAAGCAAGGAGCGGGGTCCCCAACGGCCACTGAACCTTGTTCAAACTGAGGGTCGAGATAAAATTCTATGCCAAGGCGCTGTTCAGGTAGGAAGACCTAGCCACTCCATCAATCACACTTGTCAACATGACAAGGGCTAAAAAAGCAACTGTGACCCCGCCTAACTACCAGAAAAGAATCTACTGGATATAGCCCGCAAGTTATGCAGAAACTGGATTTTCGTCATAACAGGCTATTCCAGCTACCTACTCGTGCAGAGGTCTATGCAGAGGAACTCCGACTACGGAGAGAAAACTGGGATCAATTTGCTGCCCAACTTGGAAGAGAGACAATCAATGAGGCCCTAAACTCAATGCACACAGCAGCTCAAAACTATCTAAAAGCATCAGGACAAACTCAATTCAGCCAGACTTGCAAGAATTATTGGAAGAGCCAATATCAGCAGCGGTTGATACTTGGAATTTCAGCAGAGTTATGAACATAGGAGGCAAAGATGATGCTTCTAACTTATTTGGACAGCTTCTAGCTAGAGAGCTCACCTATCCAGCTCAACAACAAGTGATAGCTGACCCTCAAAGCTCTGAACAAGATAGCCTGGAGGATTGAGTTTGTCCTCTGTTGATGCGCCGCCAGTACATCAGTGATGAAAATCCTCAGCCTCAATATCAGAGGTCTTGGTGATCCCATCAAGACCGGGGCGATCAGACGACTTATAGCTATGAATAAAGTTGAAATGCTTTGTCTTCAAGAGACAAAAATGGAGATAATAACAAGACAAAAAGTGAGAGCAATGTGGGGAAATAAACCTTCATAGCTTATATACCCGACTCAGATCGGCTCACTTAAGGCTTAGGTTTAGTATGGGATGGAAGAACAGCAGACGCAGCTCTCCCCAAGTCTCTGTCTTTACTTGCTTACTAAAAAGTTTCCTCTCTATCCCTGACTAAGTGTTGTGAGTCAAAGTGACTAGGACAGTTGCCAATCTTAATTCCCAACTGCATACTTACTCCAGAGATCACTTCATACTGCCACGGGGGAGAAAGTAAAAGTGTGGCCCATCCATGGGGTTTATCTCAGCGAACAAGGACAGTTGGGATAGGGATCTAAGGATGGATGTAATTCAGGAAGGAAGTGTGGAACAGAATTGACTGGGTGGTAGAGTGGTGGAAACGCTTCTTTCTTCCATTGATAGATCATAAATCTTTTTTAAAAAAATCCATTCTATATTTACAGAGAAAGAGAAGGATCTTCGGCAAAGGGGTTCCCGGCTTCGCGAGACCTTTTCGATCTGCTCTAGGCTAAGCTCAATGGGGCCTAGCTTTGTTGATGCCAATCTCTTAGTCTGATTCAGATAAACTGTGAACCAGAAAAAGAACGCACTCAAAGCTAATTCTTTCATATGATATCTTCTACCCCTATATATGAAAGCGGTACACGGAACACAAACTTCATATCAATGAAATGAAGTACACGCAACTACGCCTGTGAACTCGGATAGCCTTTCAGCATTCCTTTCATCTGCCCTAGGCAACTTTCTTTCTTCTATCTATTAAGATATTCTATCTCGAGTTACCGTCGCATCAATAGGAAGCACCGGTTACGAGAGCTTTTTAAGCAAGAGCGTCTGATTGAAGAAAAGCCATTCTTGAACAACGGCTATAGCACCAGCCTGATCTGACTAATCTTTCTCATTTTCCCGGGATTCTTAGATGCCGATTACCGATCCGTGGGATAATAGCCCGTCACTTACCTGAAAGCCAATAGTGGGACATGCCCAGAATCTCTTGTGCTAGAATCTCCTCTTCCCTTTGCAATTGAAGAAGAAGAAACTCTGGGTGGAAGGTTCAAAACAGAAGCAAATGAAATAGATATGGGCAAGATCACTATTCTATTAGAAATTCCATTGCGCCGACCACCTCGATCAGATCTGCGACCGCCACCACCATTCGAGCGTTCCTCTTCTATGCTATTACTACAGATTGGGGCCCTATTCCTCTCAAACCTCTTGGCACATGGAAAGGGAAGCCTAAGGTGTCTTTCACCAAAGAAGAGGTAGCCTCCTTGATAGCTCCCTTTGAGCTTGCCATGATTGGGAAGTTCTCTCATGGTCTCTCGAGCCTTAGTCACCATCAAGAAGGAGATTATTGGCTTCGGGTTTAAAGAAGAGGTGAACATTGGTCTCATTGACCATAAGCACATGTTGATAAGATTTGCTCTTGTGGAAGATAGGGACCGACTTTGGTCTAGAGAAACTTGGTTCATATGCAAGAGATTTCCCATGAGGGTCTTCAAATGGACACCGGACTTCCGGCCTAACATGGAGTCTCACTTTGCTCCGGTGTGGGTCTCCATTCCCGACCTCCCTCACCATTACTACCGAGCGGATGCCATTTACAACATTGCCTCGGCCTTAGGCAAGCCTTTGAAGATTGATCAAGCCACGGCCACCCTTAGTAGGCCAAGTTTGGCTCGAGTTCTTGTGGAGATGGATCTTTTGGTGACTCCGGAGCAAGAAGTTTGTGTGGAAGCCGAAGGGTGGGAGACATTTTGGCAAAAGTGCCATGTGGAAAACCTCCCATCCTATTGTTCCCATTGCTTGAGACAAGGCCATGCCAAGGATGCTTGCAAGATTCTAACCCGGACCTAGCAAAGAAGCAAGAAAAGTCATCCTAATGAGAAAAGCTTCGCTACTAATGCCAAGGCTTCCACTTCGAAGCCCCAAGTAGCCATAGATAACACGGAGGTCTCTCGAGCCTTTGGTAGCAACCTCCGGTCAAGGTACTCCTCAACTCCCAAAAGAACATTCCTCTAATGTTATTGATGATGTTGCTCGTGAAATACATGAAGGGGTGGATGTTCCACCTAGTATTGTTGATGATATTGTCCCTATTGTTGTTCTTGCTTCCCCCAAGGCCATAAGCACCCATACTAACATGTTCTCATGTCTTGGTGAGTATGAAACCGAATTTTGCAAGGTACTAAAGAAGAAGCAAGCCTCCAAGTCTCATCAAGGTAGCAAAGCTAAGGAATCTAATGTTGGTGAACACTCGGAATCTCTATCTCCAAAGGAAACACCTATCTCAAACCATGATGCTAAGGAAGTTGACGAAAATGATGATCTCATGAAGCAAGCTCCAAAAAAGTCCATACTAAGGCTTCCTCAAAGAAAGCTAGAACAAAGAAGAACAAAGCCAAGAGAAGAGATGATGAACAAGTTGCATTGCCATGTGAGGAAGTCAACACTCAGGGAATAGAATATATAAAACAAACAAATCGGTCGTCCCCCCGATTCCATGAATACTGAATGGTGGGGACGGGAGCAGCAGGGAGGGAAGTTTCCGACCTCAACTGCAACAAAGACTCAAAGTAGCTACTTTCTTTTCTATTTCCCCGGCTTTTTCAATGAAAAATACGGGGAAATTGCTTTCTTGTCAGATTGATTTCCCTGTTTAGTAAAGAAAGTCGCTTTGCAACGAAAAATACGGGGAAATTGCAAAAAGTTCTGAATTACATCCTTAGCGGCTCTCTTTCCGATATCGGATTTTAGTGCAATATCTTAGAGAAGGGGCTGACGCGTGCCAACTAGTGGAACAATAGAATGAAAATGTAGAGAGAAAGAGAAGCGACAAAACCACCTCCCATTCTCAACACTTCCTGTGTCAATCTGTGGTAAAGAGTCTCGTGTGAATATTGTGGATTCTTGGTCGCCATCTCATGGTGCTTGATTCCGTAGCGGATTGCTTTCTTTCTACCAGGTTAGAAGGCGCTATTCAATTGCCCTTTCTTACCGTATTTTATTCGGTGTTAGAATTCTTTTGCCACGTTGGATTTTATCTGTGCTCCACTCCCACAATTCTGGCCTTCGATGGCTTGCAACGAGCAGAGGGAGGGCGTGCTACGAGCTTCCAGTGGACCAATTCTTTCGCGCAGCTCATTCGTCGGCAGTGGATCGATTGCCCTAGATAGGTAGCCAAAAAGCAGCTGAAGTCATAGCTGTAAGTGATAAATGCAAAGCTTTTGGAACTTCCGTCTGTAAAAGCTTAGCTCGAATTGAATTGTCGCATTGTCGGCTAAGACGAGGAGAAGGATGGAATAAAGGTCTCCATTGCTATTAAGAAGAATCTTAGGCTTGCAACCAGAAAAAAGGGATAGTGATCAACCAGGATTCGCGAAGTGATAGTCTTTCTTCTTCGCTCACTGCTAGAGACCTCGTTAAGCAAGGATGACTTAACGAAACGACTTCGACTTTAGTAGAACACTCGAAATCAGCATTTTTATTCCCGGTTCAGAAAGTGAGACTTCCAGTAGCCGATCCTACCATTGAGTGTACTGGTAACTTATGCTTGTTTTTCTTCCTTTTGGGGGGCCTCCTCTTTGATGACTTTTTCCTAGTACCAGAGAATTTCCTTCAAGAGAAAGTTTTCCAAACAGAAAACGATCAATCAATCTGTCCAAGTCCTGTTGGGAAAGTTTGGGTGCTGGATTCTAAACCTCACCAAACTTCTTGCTTTGAGTCACTTATTCAAACATGCGTTCCAGAGCCAGTCCCACCTGCCGCAACGTAGCCCGGAAAGACCGATCATTCCTCCAATTTCTTCACTCCTTCCTCAAGTAAATTATTCGTTGGTGAAGGGTTGAAGACGGGAAAGGTTTTATTAGTTCTTGTCTCGACAAATGATTCGGATTCATCAGAAAAGGTGACTGACTCTGATCAGCCAAGCCAAGTCAAGCTTTGGCAATAGGATGGACGTAGTTCAGAAAAAGTATTCTTTGTCTTCTGCTTTTCGCGTGGGGCCACTCTTTTTCATGGTGTCGGTATTCAATTTAGCAGGTCCGATTACGCCTATTCCACGAGAGGAAATAAGAAGAAATATCATTGGAACGGGAAAATGATGGGAAATCCTGCATCTGTCTCCGCCTTCTCCCCAGAAAGCCATTGGGGAGCCAGAGGCAGAGCAAGCCGATTCGCTATGCCCTCTTATTCCCCCATTCCCTAAGCGCCCGTTTCCTTATTTCTTTGATAATAGCCGCACACAATGCCTTTCCGTGATATTTCATCTAGCATTTCCACTTCTTCCCCTCGTTCCTTTTATATGGGTATATAGGGCATCTCGCTTGGAATGCATTATCAAGCTGAGCTAAGAAGGAGGTTGGGGATGGAATGTCGGTGCCGCTGTCTCACGCCTGATCGAGGTCTTGAAGAGCCTTTTCCCCTAAGACTTCGACATGTGAGTGGTAAACGAGGTTTCGAAACTGTTGCATATTCCATTTTCTTTCTCAATTCGTTAGGCGCTTCCAGGCCCTGTCAGTCGGCTTGCCAATAAACTGAACCACGTTCCTTGTTCAACAGAGGTTTGTAACTATTCTTACTTTGGGCGGCCTTCTTTCTTTCCGACCTTTTCACTGTAGCCTAACTACTTTCATAGTCAAGTCAAGGGTTCCTTCGTCAGAGGAAATAAACCGTCGGAAATGAGATCCTCACTTACGAAAATCGTTTTTGAAAAATTCCACGCATAGATTAGACCAAATTAGAAAATAAGTATAAAAATAAGTAGATCGTCAGCGTACCCTACCAACATCTATAATTAGGTTATTCGATTTTTATATTGCATAGGAATTTCTCTCTCTATAAGAAACTATATATAGGACGAGTCTAGAAGAACAAAAGAAGCAATTCCTTTATGAGTAAGAATAGGTCTGATCCCATTCACTTGAAACTCCTTCGTTTGCGGTAGGAATTAGACTGAATCCAACCGAATGAGATCGAGCTTACATGAATTGAATGGTCCTTCGACCTTCGTTTGGAATCTGATTGAGGTGTAATATTGGCGGCGAATAAATAAGCTTGACTTGCTTTGTAAGAAAGAGTGTCTCGAGCAGGGGAGTCTACTGAGGGTTGGGACAGGATTGGAATCCAAACATTTGTGACAAGATTCGTCGAATCGAGGTCTCTCGAGCCTTACCCTTACGAGAGGCAAGACCGGCTGCCAAGAAACTAACGTTTATCCTGCTCAATAGAATCTCCTTTCTTTAAAGGAAGCCTAAACTCGAAAAGCGGGATATCTTATCTGTCTCTCCGGACTAGCGCCAGACTCTCGTTCGTTGGATGAAGGAATTCCTACTTGGCCTAAAAAAGAGGATCCTAAGTTCTCAAGATGGGCGGATTCAAATCTTCTGAGCGAAGAAAAGATAGGAAGCACAAGCAAATCGGCTTTTTTTACAGTCAAAGGTTTATTGAGCAAAGAAAGAACTTCAGCCACAAATACACCCGTGGGATTGCTTTCTATCAAAACCTTCCCGTTTTAGCAGACTTCCCTTCAATTTCAGAACGAAGAGGCTGAAAAAGCAGGCCCCGTCCTCTATAGGAATGGCTCTGTTGCAAGATCAGTCAGAATATCACCGCGTTAATTCTATAAACTCTCAATCGAACGCAATTCGCATGTTAAGTTTTTCTTTTCCTAAGTCCGCTACTGAATGCTAGGAATTCTTAAACCTACAAGCAAGAGAGTGGTGAATAATTGCCCTGTTCTAACAGTTACGACAAGCCGAAACTAGTAACAACCGGAACGGCTACAACTAATATCTTCAGTTTCTTCCCCGCCCCTCTATAGCCCGGAATTGGGGTAATCCAGGCAGCTTGTGGGAGGGGCTTCTGAAGAAGATGAGGCCAGTCGGATCATCAAGGAGATCTCAATTCTCTAAAAATCACTTGTTCTTTTGCCCCCCTTTTCTAATGCCTAGACGAGCTGGCCTTGTGTGTAGCTGAGGAAAACGTAAATAATTTTTCTTTTATGAGCTTGTATGATTCGCCTCACTTCCCTTGACAATCTTTGGCTTAATCCGGGTATTTAAGGAGAAAAAATCCATTAACTTCTATGAATTCTCTTTGGATACGGTGTCAGTGCCCTCGGGTGTGCTGGATAACTGTCTGGACGCTGTTGAGGTAAGGCCGCTGAGCTAGAGCCTATCAGAGTTTGACCGAATAGCGGACAACGCCTCAAGTATTGACTACGAGGAGAACTCGATGGTCTTACCAGAAAGAAGAGGAGATAGGTCGAATGGGCTGCTATGAACATCCCCGAACTAGTCTTTTATTAATATTGAAAGCTTCTCTCTTCAACTCAATTTTCTCAGGGTGACAGAAGCTGAGATTCATAACCTGGCTCTGGGTCTGACATGCCGGTGGTGGGCCTTATAGGACGAAACGGGGTGAGGGGCTTGAGGCATTCCTTTGCGAACTTAGGCAAAATGTAATTGCGTTAAGAAGATATGACAGCTAAGCCTGCTCTATTCTCAGAATACCAATAAGGTATTCCCTAGGAAAAGGGTGCCCGGGTCCGACAAGAAGAGCGCCACCAAGTCACAAAGTAAGCCTGCCCAAAGATAGGATTCAAATTTGAGTTCGAAGGGTTACCAGGGTTTTTATGAAAGCTTAGGCGGATCAGACTCTTCTTCGATCCGGAATAGCCCTCCCTGAAGCAAAACGGAGGGTTGAAGACCAACTAAGGAAGAAGCTGAAACAACTGAAATAAAAAATTAGAGCCAGTAAGGGTTCATCCGGAGCTTCCAAATACATAATGCTGGACCTCATGAATGATAAGAATCAGGATAAAATGAAAGGAGCCAAGCTCTAAACGAGGGTTTCGCTCGTTTATTTTAAAGAGAAATCAAGAACCCTGCCCTGAAAGCACTAACTCTCATGCCACACAGGGACAGATACATTAATAGGCGGCTGGTCTTAGTAGAGACAGCTCACCTGGTTGTGAAAAGCGAGCTCAAAAGCTGCTATTTTCGATTTGTCAGGCTTGGAGACAAGGTCTCTCGAG
>JAOYMZ010029033.1:0-12500 GCA_025802335.1 Pinguicula primuliflora | reverse complement strand
AGATGACCGATAGATGACGACATATTACCTAGTCCCCTTACCCTAAGATGGATTTTAAGGGCAATTACATAGCACCTGTAAGACAGATTCTTAGAGTTTCTTTTCACACCAAAAAGTATTCCCTTTCTATATGCAATTGAATAGCTTCGCCATCATCAAAGAAAGGCTCGACAGAGTGTTAGATGGCCTTGCTAATTTCAGTCCTGTTAGAAGGTCAGGCAACGTGAAGCCTGCACGCTCTACTGCCACTTGTGTCAAGATGTCTCTGTCCGCTTTTACTGTGCCCCAATCCTATGCTTAGGGAGTGATGAGTTCGGATCTTCCTTCAGAGGCGAGGAGAGAGATAGTCTATCTAATTTCTATATGATGAATCTTCGGTAACATATTCCAACCCTGGTAATTCAGGTAGCTGATTCCCTTGTCAGTCGGACATCTCCTAAAAAGGCAGCTAAAAGGGCAGGAACGCTTCAAATAGACTACAAAAATCCGTTCGTTTCACTATTCAAGTAATACGTATCTTATTGGTAACTCCTCGTGGAGTGGCTTGAAAAAAATCCTTTGTCTAGAGAGGGTGTAGCGATAACCAAAGCTGACTGTACTAGAAACTCAAGATGTTGTATAGGCAACTGGCCTTCTAGTAGTGTATCGAACTACAAGACAGGAACGACCCATATCATTGACGAATCAAACATATTGAGGAGAAGCTTTCACAAAGGCCAATAGCCGATAGCTGATGTCACTAGCCTGAACTTCTTTATCTACTTGAAAGCTGATGGAAGTACGGCTTTATTCAAGGCTCGTTGAGACCTATATCTGATAGCTGTAACAGGCCTTCTTTCTAAAGATAAATTGACATAGAAAGCGACTGATTCCAGGCTCGGTTTCATCTTATAGGCTGACTTTCATCACTCCGGTTAATAAACCACCTAGCTTGACTCTCATAGGCTGGATTCCTTGCTTGCATCATATCGTACAAATAAGGAAGAGATTCCAACTATGCAGCCCTCTAACGATAGGACTGGAATCCGAGCTCCTAGGCAAAAGCTTGAAGACAGAAAGAGAAGAGATTAACTGAATTGAATGCTTTTTAGTAGAAGTTGCGCCTAATGCTTAATCTAACTATTAGTTACTATATTAGAGAAAGACTCAATCTGTCCAATACTATACGCTAGGAAGAACTTTATTAGGGTAGTAGCCCAGCTCTTGAAGGGGCAAGCACATAACTTATAGGGTTAAGGCTTATACGATTCATCTTATCCCCTCTCTCTCATAACAGAAGAGAGCTACTACAGGGGAGGGCTAGCCTGCCTATCGACCGAAGCACCTATGCTTGCTGCCTTAACTCCACTTTCGAAAAGTATTAAACAAGTCTAGTGTTAAAGGAAAGGGAATCGATTCAAGCCAGATTCAAAGTAAGGACGGGAAACCGCAGGGCAGGAAACAATTAGAAAACCTATAACCTGAGTTCGCAGTCAATCTTGCTTTCGATTCAACAATACGAACAGAAGAAAAGAGACTCTAAATAAAGAACTCAGAGAGTGTTACGGCTATCTTTCCTAAAGGAAGCGGATGAATCCAAACAATGAAAGAAGTCATCTTTCTTCTCTTATTTCCGGCAGCTTCAACCGATAAGCAACATTCCCTACACGTTTGAAAACCTCTTTTGGTCTATCATATTTTGGAATCAACCCACGATGCACTGTCTTACTACTAAATCTGTGGAGTAAGCTTGCCACATCACTTTATCACCAACCTTGAATTCCATCGTAAAAAACCCCTTGTCAGCATACTTCTTCTTTCGCTAAAGGCCTTATCCAAGCAAGCTGTCTTGTGCCTCTTACAGCATTTCTTCAGTGAGAAATCTCGTTCCTAAACTTGGTAGTTACTCGTTTAGGGCAAAAAAACTTTGGAAAGTTTTTTCTGATGATTGTGTGTGATCCTGCAGCGACTATCAGAGGGACATTACATGGACAGTTATAGGTCGATTGATTTCCGAATTCAAGGGACGGATTGAGCGATAAAAGAAGAACATATGAATAAAAATCTGGCTTTCTACGAATGAACCTATGCTATAGGTTTGATCAATTACAGGCTCTTGGGCAATTAACATAGCACCTTCTTTGACGAAGAAAGGTATTTTACTTTACTTAGTAATAAAAAAGAGGTCCTATGCATGTTGGAGATCGACTTGCAGAAGTTTCTCACGCCGGGAATCTTTATAGGAGTGAGAGGGGAAGGATTCTTGAGTAGAGGTCACAAGATGATCTAAAAAGTCCAGATAAACAAAAGCAGGAAGCGCAGGCAACTCTATCTTCGTTGAAGTAGCCCTCCTCTAAAGTCTAATCTGAGGGATTGTCGAAAGAGTCGTCTAAGTGCTTTTTCTACTTATTTTTCGCCTTGCCTCTATCTTTCTTTCCCCCTATATATTCCCATCTATTCATTACTTGCCTAATAATCAGAAGAGGAATAATGCCACTACTACCTGTGCCAGCAAACAAACAAATAAGAAAAAGCTAGGTGTCCAGATCTCAAACCATCAGCAAAGCAATCAATCTGGTGAAACCTATTAGAGAAGGACTAAAACTTGAACTTGATTAATATGATTTAACTGTTATCTGGAATCCTTTTAGATTGTACCCTATAGCATCATTCATAGAGCTATTTACTTCTCTGACTTCGTCGGTTGAGTATAGTATTTTCACTTCTTTTGGTGATCCAAATTACGTAGTAAAATGCAGCTCGGTTATTTACACTCAAGCAATGCCTTGGTTCTTCTGAGTCCATCTAGGAAAAAGTTTTATATTAGAGTAGGTTTACGAAAGACTTGCTCATGCAATTAAAATAAAAAGTCACTTGCCTTAGCGTTTATGTTAGAATTTCCCGGGGACTCTTATTATTGGATTGATCATGATGATGAAAATCAAGTATTTGCGTTTTTTAAGTAAAGAGATCGAACCCCTCTCATTTGCCCAATATCCATCTTCGAGTCCCCTATCACTTCTTTAGCCCCCAGATCCTTTGCCATCCTAAGCCCTAAACTTCGTACTCAGCTTCATTAAGAATTACTGGAAATGCGTCTTTGACAGGGGCCCGCGAGGATCAATAAAAATATAGAGAAAAAGGCCAAACCAACCCATAAGGTTACCAACGGGCGATGAGAAACCCTATAGCCCTCTTATTAGATCCGAAGTCTACCATTCGGCTGAGGGACGATATAACCTATTATGTTCTGAGAGGTCACTGGCAGATTCTGCTTGCTCTTCTCTAGCGATTTCTCTGTGTTCTCTCCTTCCTTCTAGTCTAATCTAGTTAATAGCCATCCTCCACTATCTCGATCATTCAGAAATCGGTGCGCCCAAACATCTCTTCTCGGACAGAGGGAACGAAAAGACTTCACAACCAACAGGGAGCCAGGCCTTCTATCTTAAGTGACACGTGGAAGAACAAGCGATTCAGCAGAGAAAGATTGGGAACTGGAAAGGAGTTGGCATACTTAGTAGCTAGAGTTGCTCTTCTGGCACTTAAGAAGGGAAGCCCCTTGAAGTAGCTACTCGGATTCCGATGTGCGCATGGAAGAATAGGAAGAGTTGAGTTCGGATTGAAGAGGCACAGTAAGTAAGATAATCAATAGATGGGCAACCAAAGAAGGATTCTTTCTAACCTAGCGATGCAATTACTCGGATTAATGAGTTCACTAGAGGAAGAAAAAGAAGGTTAAGTTGCCAATTTGACGGCACGTATGGTTGGTGTGAACAATCAAGCCCAAGAAGTGGCGGGCCAAGCTCAACAAGTGGTTGGTCAGACCCAAGAACCAACGGGGGCACCTCTTCCGTAGTTTTTGGGTATACTACCCCAAATGCCACCACCACCTATGATGCCAATTCCCTAAACTTCACCAGACCCGCTCACGATCTACTAAAGGGGTAAATCCTGTCAAAGCCCACTAACCAGATGCGCCTGAAGGTTTTCTACATACAGAGTCTAGTTTTGCTAATCCAGAAGCTACCATTGTTTCTTTTCCAAGAACTCTTGCTTTGCTCCCGTCACCAAATGTGACTGAACCAACTTGAGTATCTTCTAGATTCTCAAATATGGCTTTCTCACCTGACATCTGTCTTGAACAGCTACTATATCCGTACCAAACATTTGTCTCTAAGGCTTTCAAGACAGTATGTACAACTAGGCATTTGGGACTTTCCTTCCTAACCCAAATAAATAGTACAGGGCTTCCCCGAATTCATCTCCTGCTTGAGTATCTCTTTTGTAACTGAGTTACTAAAAGATTGATTCTCTTTGTCCTTCTTGGACTGTGAATTACTTCTCTTAGATATTTGAGAAGTTTGCCCAACCTTCTTCGGAGTGGAGTTTTGCTTCTTCTTTCCAACTCCGTCAGCTATATTTTGAACACTCAAGCAAGCTTTCCTTACTCTTTATATCAACTTTGATTCTAGGGAAAGATTTCCATTTAGTACACTGAGTCAGGTCATATACTTCCTCAGTGTACTAAATGTCGGCACAAACTTCTTGGTCTTCCCCCCTTCAGTTGAAGTACTAGGTTTGCTAGCTGGCACAAACCTTGCCCTTGATAAAAAGAGATTGAGGTTTATGGTATATTATCATAAAATCCTAGACCTCTCTTATCCTCAGCATTGGAAGAGATGCAGCCCTGAAAAAGAGGATGTTGCTAAGAACTACCATTGCACAGAGGATTGAGGCAGGGTGGATGCAATCAGTTGGTTGAGTGCCCTCCCGTTCGATTAGCTCTCTCGCAAGAAAGAGAGGAACCGAGAATGAACAATATGCACTCTCATAACTGGAATTTTATGAGGTGAATTTGCTGCCACTAAGAGGTACATCTATGAGCTCTGAGCTGTGAATAAAAGAATTGAATTCTGCTATCTCATCTCATTCTCAAGGCCAGAGGCTCAAGAAGAAAAACGGCGCACGGAACTGGGACAGGCCTCTTTCCTTCACAGCTGCAGAAAGCTAGATGGAGATTCGTTGTTAGATAGAAAATTCTCGATTTTTGAAACGGGAATTAAAGTAGTAGATCTTTTAGCCCGGCAGTGGAAAGGCTAGCTCTCATCAGCTATATTGATTCGGGTACTACCCACGTGTGTACGCGTGTAAAAATGCCCTAAAGAAATTGCTGCCGCAAGTCGTATTCAAACTATGAGCGCTAGAGACAGTTTTGTCCGCCCTGCCAAGGCCGTTAAGGTTCCCCAACAGCAGTAAGAGGAAGTCCCCAACCCTAGCATGATCATTTACGTTAAACTTGCTCTTTATTCAGGCCGATCAAAGGCGAGCAGCCCAACCAGCTACCTTCGCGGACTATCAACTCCAAGTTTTCCTGAAGACTCCTATGTCTACTCTGTCGGGTCTAGTTGAGTTCTTCCTCCTTTGGAACCCAATGTGTACGGGTGATGCTACTAACCAAGATCCGAATTACATTAAAGTACCTTTGCAGCGGTGCAGTCGAATAAAGGATACTAGACTTCAGTTACTCATATGAAAGTCACTGGGATTCCGCTAAGTTATCGCTGGCTAGGCTACTGTTCCAATTTCCTACTAAACCTGTTATACTGTGTGATGCCAGAAGCGACAAGCCCTCAATAAGATATCCAATAGAGTAGTGTACGTACTAAAAGGGCAAAGCGAGCAGCACCTTTACGGCGGTTGAGCTTTTGGACGGAGGCTTGACTTTCTAGAGTGAGAGAAGCGGTGACAAGAGTAGTAGTATCCCACGCGGGAAAGACAACCAATATATGGGGTTTGAACTTGAGATCCCTTTTTTCCCGTTTCTATCAGATCTCTTGTGCGAATCCCTTGCTTGCCCTTCTTTCAGTCGTTTAGGGAAAAACCTTCTGAGTTCAAGAGGAAAAGAATGATATTTGAAAGGAGAGGAAAGACTAGTTATTGCTAGCTCTGAATAAGACCAGCCAGATAAGTAAAAAGAATATTCTATATGTTATCTATTAAAAGGCGGGAAAAGAAGGTTACTCACTCGTGCCTTCTTTGGCAAATTATGCTTCTAACCGACCAGCTTCTGACCTTCTCTGCTCCCTGGAAGGGTATTGACACTTTCTTTGTGTTAATCTATGCGTTATGCGATGTGAACGGAAATGCTAAGATAAAGGAATGCTTCTGTGCCATTGCCATCAACTCCAGTTCTTCCTTCAACTACCAGTGCAGGTAAGGCTGTTCTAGCATTTGAAGATGAGTCCGAGAAAGGAAGCAATGCACTTCTTTCTCGGGCTTGGGGAAGATCTCATTGAATGAACCACCTAAGACCAGAGGCTTGCTCTATCCTATCACCCGTGGTTAGCTAGTTGCCTTCTACAGCGCTTATGGAGACAACAGCGGGTACATTAACTATGTCACTTCCTTCCCTTCTGCAGAACATGAGAATGAGTTCTTGATCAACCCGCTCTTTGGTCAGCTTGCCTAAGGTGGGGGAGGTTTGGAACCCTTTTCTCCAATAAAGTCAATGTCTTCTATAGATCTCTTCAATCCTCGAATCGGTCTATCGACACATACGAAAAAACATTCCTGGGGCGATAAAGGAGTGACCTTTCTCTTCGAAGGGATTCTAGTTCTTTTAAAGAGCTGCCCCTGTAGATTCGGAGTCAACGACTCGACTCAAATGGCTTGAGAATATTACACCTTGTCCCCTTCTGCAGCAGGGGTAGTAGGATCTGAAGGAGCTGGCAGGCCGGTATCTTAAGCACTAACGCATCTTCTCACACAGCCCAAAGTCAGCTACAGGATTATTTATAAGAATGGCAAGGAAGCTTTAGCTGGTTGATTCGGAGAATGCCCTGTGAGAAGGACAGGAAGAACCGGCTTTGGTTACAGTAGAAAAGAAAGAAGGTGAAGATGCAAAGGCAATTACATAGCACCTAAGTAAGAGTTATATAGGACGATAGGTGCATTTTCCTCTGGGAGCTAAGGAAGGCTTAAGCCATTGGGGAGTACGGCCGCAAGACCGAAACTCAATATGAGAAAACGCTGGAGTAAGAAAGTATTGTAGGCGAGATGAAAGAGCTGAATGTTCGGGTCACTGTCGAAGACACGGGTAGTAAGTGTAGGAGAATAAAGTAGGGGTAAACGTTCGCTAACTACTCTACTATTAGCTCCGGACGAGATCAATGGGCTAGGGTGACTTCTAAAGACAGTTTCTCCCACTAAGATCAGATCTTAAGACAAGCCAGGGAATGGGCAGAAGGCTCAAGAGACCTAGTGAGATAGACCAGGTGAAGACATGATCCCAAGTAGAAGGGTCCAAAAACCCGACAAAATGAGTCAAGGGCTCTTACCGAGGAAAGAACTAGTAGAAAGAAAGGGTCCGAAGGAGGGGATGTATAATTCATAAATTCCATATCAGGTTGAGCCTGTAATAATGCTAATATGATGGCCGGTCATAGCATATCTCTATAAGAACGGTACGTATTCAGTTGGCGCATACCACGTACGATGGGGATAGAGACTACAATTATCCACTCTGATAGATGAAAGACTTGGCAAGATGATCAAAGGCGGAGTGTACTACGGGAGAAAGAGATCTATATCTCGGCTGCTTAAAATGGGGCGAATAGGAAAATAAAAAAGAAATGAAACGTACCGCTCATTATGCTTTCCTCTTCCAACGAGTCTTCAATTCCAGCAGAACAGAATCTATTTTGACCCACCTTTTACAGTTACAATTTGAAGGTGAGAAGTGAACGACATCATTGACCCCGGAGCTGACTTCTATGGCTAGCTTCTTCCCTGACCCACCATTCTTTAATTAAGGGGAGGCATGACTTCTGGACTACTAGGTCGGCTGGTTACGTGTGGCTCGAGAGACCTGCTTTAGTGCGGCGCTTGGTTTTGTGTGCTTTGCAGAAGTTTACCATTCTGCTGTATCGGATGCCCGAAGTGTGGACTCTTTTTCTTAGCCATTGGTCCTTAAGGCCTATTCTAATAAGTTCTCAGTTTTCTTCGTCGCCAAAGCCTCAATACCTACTCTTGATAAGAGAGGTTGCTTGCTAGGTCGCTTGCAATAGAGAAGGTCTTTAAAACGCAAGTTTTAATAAAATTTTAACAAATCACGTCCTTACTTAAGTTATTAAGTTAATTGCAACGGTTAAATATTTATTTAATTGAAATTAAGTCTATTAAAGACTTAGGAAGTTTCCTTTGAATATGCTTTCCACTGCTTCTGAGTAGGGTCTACGTTTACATGATCAGTAATATAATGAATGAATCATAGAAAAGATTAAAGCTGAACTGAGCTTTTCGCCTTTGCTATTTCATTAACAGCTATTGAATTTGAATCAGCTGTTGGCACATCCGCTGTTACTCTTACTGCCCTCCTTTGAGCTCTTGGTCTTACCGGTACTAGTTTTGTCTGTTTTAGCCGTAACTGCAGTTGTCTTTCTGTTTGAAATTGAATCACTAACCACAGTTGGAGGGTGCTATTGACTCAAGTAGATGGGATTCATACTAAGGCAAGCTCTTGAAATGAAACCCAAACAATTGGGAAGGGATAAGAGGGAGGACACTCATCTCATATTCATGCCCAGACTCCACTTTTCTCGTAGAGGCTCCTATTGTGGGACTTTAGGACAAGGAATGACTCCACTTTTGAAGATTCTTACCGCCGGTTCTGGATCTAATAAGCTGGTCTCGAATGTCTTGCCAGAATATGAATGTTAGGTTTTCAATGTTCCTAGTGGTCTTTCCAGTAAGGACGGGGTTTCGTTCAATGAGAGATTCTTTAGCCGGGTCTCTTAGAACGTCGTGAGAGAGTTCGCTTCACGCCATGACTTTTTCTGTGTTCTGTGATCAAGCTCCTATAAATCCCAAACTCCACATCCCGCCGATCGACATTCCAAATCCAGAAGAGCTTGCAAGAAGGCTCGAAGACCTTCGCGGGACTCGAAATCTCGTCTCGTAAGAGAACTAACTCTCCACCCGGCGGAAAAGGACTAAGCGAATGCAAACCTCCAACGAGAGATTCGCTTTTCCCCTCTGGCTTCTCTACACGAAATGGATTTTCATTTCTTTGCATCGACGAATAAGCTCTTGCTAGCCATTATACCGACCATGAATTTCGACAATCGAATGTGAATCCCCGCTTTCCCTTTTTTAAGAAAGACTGGACTGGGGTTTGAGGGAATTTAGCTCTCATAGAAGACCGACTTGGAGAAAAGTCAGTCCATCCTCACAAGCAGTTGGAAAAGCTTCCCTCCCAGCGGAGGACTTTACAAAGGGGGTTGGGATTTCTGATCCTTGAAATCGAGTCGATCGAGCAATGGAGCCTCCATCTGAGGATTTTGTTGAACGAGTTCAAACCAGTGAATTTCTCACAACCAGACACCTGCCTTTGAAGCTGTAGAGCAATAGGCGAATTACTTACCCCCACACTATAGAAAGAAGAATGTGAATGCCTATATGGAAGATAAGGGTTCATCTATAGAAAGCAATCAGTTCGTCCTAAGCCTTCTTATCTTGACTGACTACACTCCCCGAAGCAAAGAAGTCATTTGTGAAGCTGATCTGGTTGTGGGAAGGTTTCAGCCAGTTAGCTCATCATTCGTTTCGGGCCTAGCCACTCCTTAGAAGAGATCTGTGCAAGACCTGTTGTTTGTACCAATCAGACATTGGAAAGAGAAGGAACAATGGTAGCTAAGTGCACGGGTAAAGCCACCAATCTCTCATTGAAAAAGGGACAATCAGAGGATCTGCATGCATGGGAAGTCCTCGTTGCAGTGGGCAGCGGTGGTTCGGAGCAAAGGAAAAGGGGAAAGCGGGGGCATAATGGTTTATTGGGTTTGTTTTTGACCGATAAACCCTTCCTTACCTCGTTTTTGTTATTGCGCGTAACGCGTAGATCAATCTATCAGGCCGATCATGATGAATAGACCAAAGGCCAATCAGCAGAAGAGAGGATCTATTTTCGTTCAATTTTAAACTTTTGCCACATGGCGAGATGAAAAATCTACCATTTCTGAGGCTTCTTTCTGACTGACTATACGATGGAACATCTCCGGTGGAATCTCTATTTAGGAAGAGTAGACCCCTTTCCTCGTAAAGAACCTAAAATGCTTTGAGCCCCTGCGGATGTCGCTGATCGTGAATTCCTTTCTTTTGCTGTCGATCCGCAAGTACTACGGGCTCTTATGCCAGCAGATGTGTGTAGCTCGAGTCTATTACTTAAGCAAGTACTATCGGCCCAAGCAACCTAAGGCGCTATTTGCCCTCTTCTCTTTTCCAAGCACGCTGCTTCCGAGAGTGCTTAAACAACTGCAACTTATTAGATTTGGGCTTTCCTTTTGATTTTAGTTCATCAATTGCACTCCTGTGAGATGAGAACTTGTCAAATTTTATGTGTAGTTATATGTGGCAATCTGGTTGAACTTTCGTACTCTATGCCTACTACTTGTAAGGGAACGAACATAGCAGACCTAGACTCGTCTGTACGGATCCTCTTCTTCTAGGAGGAGTGGTGATTGAACCATTTCTTCGCCCACTCTTCTCTTTCATAAAGGTATATGAATCTGACTTCATAGGTAGAGGGGGCCTATTTGGATCGTCAAGTCTAGTTAAGGCTTACCCTTTTGGCATATTACAAAGAAAGGTGTTCTAAGGCACCAGGGAAGCTTGCTTGATGTCTGCCCCCTCTTTTGCAGGGGCCCTTACGTATCTAAGACATAGTTCGTGGCATACGATCGAAGAAAGCTCGGACACCAACCTCAAAAGGCGGTGTTGACCCTGTTACAGTACAGGGAAGATCCGTTTAGCCAAAACGAGAAGATCTTCTATAGTCGGGGTGGATTTTTTTCATTTCTCAATGGGTGCTGCTTTTTACTGCTATCTTGTATCGATCTAGTATTGCGGCTTACGCTAGATTGACACCTTTCCTTGAATACGAATAAACGTGAGAGCCAACCCCCGCCTATATAAACCTAGCCTTAAATTCGATCTTGAGTTGGTTCGAAGTTGAGGACTCAGAGCAGATCAACTCCAGGTTTGGTTCCGCAGCTTCTATAAAGTAAGATCTTCATGATCCTCCATTCATAAAAGATAGGAACGCACAGGCGAGAGGTCTTGAAGAGCCTTCTGACAAGGGATTGGCTAAGATTTTCTATTTGCTTTTGTCTCTCCCATTTCTGAAAAGAGCTTTGACGGGGAGAGATTTCAACATTTTATTGAGGAGATACGATGCCTGCGAAGGCACTGCCATAGTCATGACCTCCTGGCCCTTGATATAATAGGCATGCAGCATCCATCTGATCCATAGCTTATCCGCCTTATAATGCACAGCCCAGAGCAGTTTCAAGATACATGTCTTGTTCCAAGTAGACAGATGGATGAGATTCAACCCCCCTTAATTTCTTGGCTTATACACACACATCCTACCAAGCCACAAGAGCCTTCCGAGAATCGCCAGCAGTACCCAATCTCCTACACACCTCCTCAATGGCTGTCATAACCTTCTTAGGCAGATAGAAGAGTTGACTCCAATAGTTTTGGATAGCATACAAGACACTTTGAATCAGCTGAACTCTGCCTCCATAACTGAGCATCCGCGAGAGGACCAATGTCGAACTTTACTAAGCATTTTCTAGGGGCTGATCCCCCGTAAACGGATGCCCGCCCCTGATTCCTCATCAGCTCAGTAGTTTGCGAGACCTCGCCCGGCGGAAAAAAGGTCAAGGAAGGGTTGAAGGATAAAGCTGCTGAATAGAGCCAGTTCTTGCAGTTGCTTTCGATAGTAGTGGTCCTGTCGAGTGACTTTCCCTGAATTACATCCATCCTTTCCCCGGGGAATCCGCCGTTTCTGCTACTACAATAGTGTATTCCATTGCTCCCCTTTCCTGTAAAGTAGTTACTACCTGAGCCACAGAGGATGCTTTTTGACCAATAGCTACATAAACACATAAACCAGCCTTGTTTGTTGATTGAGAATCGTATCTGTGGCTACTGCTGTTTTACCAGTCTGTCCCCGATAATTCATTCTCGTTGACCACGTTCTATTGGAATCATTGAATCGATAGCAATAAATCCCGTTTGGAGAGATAAGAAAGAGCAGAATAAGCGGTGTAGCAGCGAATGGAGGATCTTGAGTTGGAGTTGCAGGAAAAGTCCTATCTCAACAAGAGGCTCATTCGTGCCCAAGCGAGTCAAGGGCAACAGGTTACCTGTTGGAGTGGCGGCAAGTTGAATCCAATGTCTAAGATAATTGATTGAACCTAGTGTTTCCTTTAGCACATGCCCACGAAAGAAAGATCGAACTTGCTTCCACTTTCTATACTCTATTTCTCGTGTCATTTTCCACTCACCTACTTCACAATTACGAGCCCTTGCCACCATTTGGGTAACAGCAACCCTACTTTCTGAGTTAGAATATTGTTGGAGCAAGAGTCTCGATAGAACAGATCGAATTACGGCTACGTCCACGTTTTGTGATATACATGAGCGTAGAACAAGGATCTGAAAGAACAGGAAGAGCGCAC
>JAOYMZ010029023.1:0-16962 GCA_025802335.1 Pinguicula primuliflora | reverse complement strand
TGAGGTGAAATTTGGAAAGGTCTCACCTTCAACCTTGGTAAGGGAGTTATCAAAGTGGGGATTTTCTCATGGTGATCGCAACTTTTACATGGAAACTTTGCTGCCCTCTGTGGCTCGGCAAGCTTACCAACGGGATAGGATAATGTGGTGTTCAAAGAACCAGTAACAAAAGTCTCTGTTTTTGTTCTAGTTTGACAGATTGAAGGAAAGCATGATGCTGCTGTCATACGATGCGTCTAACCAGAGCTCTACTAAAGCCACACATTATAGTCCACTCCGGCTGCTAGCCTGGCTCCCCAAAATATGGAGCCATTTGCAATCTCAGACTCCACGGGGGTGTTTTGCTAAGTTTATTCGCATGCACCTCTGGCAGAGGTACACTTCTACCTTATTCCTATTGAATTTTTAGCTATCAGTGCAAAAGTGCAAAAGTATGTTCCAGAAAAAACTTCTGACCATTTTATATTGATTTGTATTGTGATGCTGGTGAGTGTTGGACAAAATTTCTGGCTACTGAATGTTTTGTAGATGCTCAATGATCAAAATGGCTAACTCGGAGGTCAAAGACTGTTGGCCATGAAGGAAGAGAAGGAGTTATGGTTCGTTTCTGGGTCCCTGCTGAAGACGGATTGGATCATCTAGGAATGAGAGCTGCCAAAAATCACAGCAAAACTCCCTGGGGATCAAATTTTTTAATCCATTACTGATGGCAACAAAGACACTGAAAGAGGAGGAGCCTAGGCTTGATGCGGTATTCATGCTGGCCAACTGCAGAGAGATTGACAGCTTGAAACCAAACCTTCTCGGTGCACAACAGCTCCCACCAGGAATGACTATTGCTGCTAGAAATGGAAACTTGGAGAAACTGGACGGATTAAAACACTAGAGCTACGAAAAATCAACTTCGAAAACATCTCTGGAGCAGCGCGAAAGTCAGGAGGCAGGCTGAATGCTACAAAAACAAAAAAAGGATACCAAGTACCATACCTAGCCATTGAATTTTTGCCAATTGCAAATGTACTTTGATTTTTCATTTGTTTTCCTTTTATTTTCTTATTGGGCATACTCTACATGTAACCAAAAATTTGGCGGAGGTAGACAGCCGCCCAATAAATTTTTTTTAAAAAAAAAGTTCTTCTAAAGCATGTTCTTTCAAGTATTCCCTATATATCAGTTCGTGACGATGGCCCCGAACAAGGACATACTAAAGAAATTGGAGTCGTTATTTGCTGTCTTTCTATGGGGTACAGAAGATGGGAGACATAAGAGTCACTGGATTTCTTGGAAGAGAGTAGGCCTTCCCATCGAGGAAGGAGGTTTGGGGATTCGCAGGCTCCAAGACATCTCAACCGCAGCAGCAATGAAGTTATGGTGGCAATTCAGACAAGGAGAATCTTTATGGGCTCAGTATATGTCTCATAAATACTGTAAAGGTGAAGAACATCATATGGCACTAAATGGAAATAGCTGCTCGCATACATGGAGAAGAATACTTTTCATAGTTGAAATTATCGTAAATAATACGTGCTGGTTCATCAGAAGTGGAACTTCAGTTAGCACAAGATGGGATATTTGGCTCCAACAAGAACCATTTGGCTTTACCTCGCACTTGGACATTTCGGATCAATCAGTAGACGAATGGATGACGAACGGGGAATGGGATCTACATCATATTTTCCTCTCCTCAGAAGTGGCTGATCAAGTTAAAAAGACACCGTTGTATGGGGGAATGACATTCAATTTTGAGGAAACCCCCTCTCAAGATGGATCTTTCAAATTTAACCTTGCATGGAACGTCATCAGACATAAAGCCCCTGCTCGAAGAAGATTCAAATTTCTTTGGGGCAATCATATCCCCATCAAGATTAGTATTTTGGTCTGGCAAGCATTGCTAAATGCTCTATCGGTGGATGAAAGAGTCAGGCGCCGAGGAATTTATCTTGTATCTAAATGTAATTGTTGCCCAAGTCAGCCCAGAGAAGAG
This sequence comes from Pinguicula primuliflora, assembly GCA_025802335.1. NCBI lineage: Eukaryota > Viridiplantae > Streptophyta > Magnoliopsida > Lamiales > Lentibulariaceae > Pinguicula > Pinguicula primuliflora. The sequence continues at coordinate 14,978 of JAOYMZ010029023.1, read as the reverse complement.
ACCTTGGAACATCTATTTCGTACAGTGAGTTAGCAAGTCATCTGTGGAACATCTCTGGACAACAATTAGGTATCACCCCTCCATTCGTCTCGCTGGAGACAAGATTGGAACTGTGGAATAAGGAATCAGGTTCATCAACCATACGGAATGTCTGCCAAATTCTATTTCTTTCTACTTGTTGGTGTATTTTGACAGACAGATGTCGAGCCAGGAATCAAGATGAAACTCTGCATATCCATAGCACACGGACAACAGCAACTCAACTACTACGCCAAATGGTTTTATTGGCAAAACTGCCAGATTCATTAGCTCCTGCAGAAAGAGCTGTAATAAGCTCATTGGACTTGAATTTGGTGGCACCGAGACTGTCAACAAGAAGCTTGTTTGAGTGTCCGTTGACTCCCCTGGGCAACCTAAGATTAACACTATCCACTCACACTCAGGAAGCTGGATCTGAGGTTGGCATAGGTGGAATCATACATGACCACTACTCAAGAAAGGTAGAAGGATTTGCAGCGAGAGTTCACCCATCCCAGCTACCCGAGTTATTAGCAATCCTCAAGGGTGTACAATTCTGCAGAAGTCGTGACTCATGCATCATTGAATTATATATCCCTCAGTCCTGCTCTCATCTCATCATTGGTAGAAGCTGCCCTTGGAGAGCCTACCAGCAACACACTACAATCAGGAAACTTCTACAGGTCAACAATCACATTAGACTTCGTCAAATGGAAGGTAGGAATCCTCAGGACGTGGTTTTTCTAGCAAAGTGGGCATACGAAAACAGGGACAACAACTTCTACTCCGAGGAGAAATTTCACGGGTTATCAATCGATAAATTCAGATCTAATCTGTATTCACAGGTTGATTATATGTTTGGAATCTGGTCACATAGGAATGCACGCATGGGAGGGAGGCACACACATACAAATTTAAGGCAAAAGAGACAAGTCGGGTGTCGTACTCTTTTTGCTCTTTTAGATTTCCGTCTTACCCCGGAGGTTTGCCGAATGAGGTTTTGAGGAGGCGGGATGATTTACCCTCTTCACTTAGCGGGATCTGGACGGGTAGGAGTTACACATGTTAGTCTCGATGTATAAGAAATAGGAACATACCCGGGTAGAACATCTATTTTCTTAGGTTTTATTTTACACATTGGCCCAACACCAGATTCCAAAAAACTGCTGCTACCGAAGCCTAGACTCTCATTATGCGGAAATCCTGTTCATATGTGCAAGCTGCTCTGACATGAACATGGAGGAAACGCCCGAATCATGCAAACGATAAGCCATGCAGAACCACAAATAGGCGCAACCAACTTACGACAGAATATTGCAGACCATGAGCCTAAAGAATAGGAAAAGCTCGAACATCACACTAGAGATAACCGTAGGTTTTTCACTTGTAGAACTAGATGCATTTTAGCACAAAAGGGAGATATTTTGTTTGTACTAAAACTTTTTGAAATGAATGAAACTATTTTTTGGGGGACAAAAAATTAATAAAATCCTATTTTCTTTAAATAAACACAATATCATGTGAACAATTGTCGAAGAAATCAACATACAAGAAATGAAGTATCGATTCATATAGTCATTCAACAGATAAATCCAACCCTCTTCTTTAAGAAAGATTGAAGTTTCCATGAAATAATTGTGACAAAAAAATATGGAAAACAATGGAGGAAATCAAGCCATCCTTACATCGTCCAAATCATAGCAATTTATGGCAGCACTATCAAAACCTCAGCACACATTTAGTGTTGCAACCTTTGATAGTGTAAACAGTATAACTTAAGGATCATTTGAGTTGGTGGTCACAACGCAACATGCTACAATATCTTGCTACCCATCCTTCACCTTCATCAACGAAATCAATGCTTGTTAATGGCCGCCAAGTCGCCAACGTGTTTGTCCATGGCACTCTACCGGACAATCTGGCACCTATACCCCGGCATTCTTTCTCGATGAAGGTTAGCCTTCCCCTGAATATTGTATCACACAAAACATGTGTATCATTAAATTTGTTAGAACGCGTTGGCGGTTCATAAACGGTCAAAGATGCCCTACACCTAAACACCCTAAGTGCTCGTAGATTGAGATGGTGCCAAGGGACCGTTTGCCTAAGTGGCATAGGCAACTACCCTTTCAAATAGAGATAATAAAAGACTATTAATTTATAGGAACGGCTATTATTTTATCCATATGAAACATACTCGTAGCCTTCAAAGCCGTCTGCATCCCATCCTCGTGCATACACAACATTAGACATATTCGTCCTGTAGAATATAACTCTTGCATAGTCTCTCCATGGCCTTCCCAAGTATACTTGTCCCTTGCCAATTATGTTGCAGTCTTTGAACACGAATCCATCCGATCCGGAGCCGCTTGTTCTTCCCTGAGCTGTGATGTAACCGCGATATGCAGGAAAAGGTCCACCAACAACAGATAGCGTACATCCCTAAAGGACATAAATCAGTTTATGAGCTAAAAAACACATTTTGAAACTCCATAATAAAAGAATAAATAAGATAGAATCGTCTCCGCACGAGCAGTACTACTAGCACTACAACTGAACTAATGTAAGATGAACTATTAGTACAAAAATAGTTATATGACATTTTGCTCTATTTTTTCTTTCAAATTTGATGTAAAAGAAGCTAAATATAAAATAATTGTTGTTAAGACGAAAAACCTCGAAAAGGGATTGTCCAGCCCCGAAGATGAAATCAACAAATCCTTGAATCGTACAATGCTTGTAGTAATGTCTCCCTTCAACATCCCACAATGTATCTTGAAATCCAATGAATCCACATCGGTAGAACATATTTTGGTCTCCCATGATCATCGCCGCCACGGCCGGTTTCATCATATTTTGTGACTTACCAATGGGATAGTTGTAAGAATTCTGCACACCATACAATATTTGCGAGGGGTGAGCGAGATATCTATTGTAATCTTTCTTGTCTCATATTGTTCAGTATATATCCCACAGGGGTTTGAGATAAAAATATAAACTAATATATAATCAAATGTGGTGCTATAATATAATAAGTGCTCAAAGTTTTAATGATAGTAACAGGTATATTTCTTATAATTTGGTCCATATGGGCATATATGTGACCAGTGTCCAGATAGTCGTCTTATTTTCTAAGACACGTCATTCCAATAGCTCGGTTTCTTACGACAAAGGTGATGCTTTTTGCGATAACGTGGTTCGCAGAAGAAGTGAAAGTTGCGCTTGATGCAATTGAATCGTCATCATTCCAGACGACTATGGTTTTGCGTTTTGCTGCCCCTTTGAGGTAAATGAAGGGCTTATCATGAGGGATTACAATTTGTTCTCTGAGACAAGAACCCGAAAAATAGAGTTTAATGAAGAGTGGAAAATAGAAGAAGAAAACAAACATGAGCATTTGATCAACCTGTATTCTCCTTCTCCAACGTGTATAATGATCCATCTGTTGTTGTTTGATGGTACTAAATCGATTGCTGATTGAATTGAAGTAAAGTTTCCGGCACCGGATGATTCGACATAGATAGTGGGATAATTCTCAACAACATATCTACCGATTCTTGGTCTGGTAACGTGAGCATTGCATGCTGAGATGAGAGCAAGAAAAGCACAAGCAGTCCATAACAATGAACACATTATGAGTCTACACAAGGATGCTTGAAAATCCAAACTTTACATGAAAAAATGTAATTGATTTCGATGGTTTTATATATAAATATCATGCACATAGAATCTATTATTCAATGAATAGGATTGCGAAATTGGGATTCAACAAGGTCAAAGCAGTTTTGTGTAAAATCCATCTGATTCTTAAAAATCCAAATTTCATGATTGGTGGAAGAGATATAGAAGACTTAATTCTCTTTTACCATATGGTTAATGAATGATAATACAATTAATGTTGAAAATCTATCTTATTGTTATTGTGTTGGAGTGGAATTAGAAATGGGTTTTTACATCCTTAACAAACATCGTACTTTTAAATTAACCGATTTAAACTGATTACAGCAATAAGACATTCTTTTCCTCAGTCAAAATCCTTTTCACATGATTTGACCAAGTTTACAACTTTTCCATCTATTTGCCTCGCAGTTCAGTTTTAGTCAATGTGGGCTATCTAAAATGTAATGGCCTAACGGAGGAAAAGAACTTAAATCAGGCAATGGAATTGGGAAAAAATTAAATCCTTTTTCCTTCTTCATATAATATGTTATTAACTCACCACCTACCAAAAAAAATGTTATTAACTCACTAATTTTGGAAAAAAAAAAAAACAATCGTGTGTGTTTTGAAAATGGAGTTATTTTTTAATAATAATGAAAAGAATGGTGCAAACATCTATATAGTCAACTTCTCACTCTTTCAAAACGATTTCGGATCTTATATCTCAACCTCCTTAAAATATCTCTTCGTCAAACTTCTGACAGGAAAAATTCTAAGAGAGTAAAGAGTGTAACATTATGTACCCCGTTTACATATAGCAAAACTAAAGCTATCAGAACAGTGAATTGAGTCAAAGAGGTTGGCCTAGTGGTCATGGGAGTAACAATTGCACTAACAGGTCACGGGTTCAAGCCCCCTCAACGACATTATCTATCAAAAAAAAGAACAGTGAATTGAGGATATTAAGTGATCATCTTGAGGATTGTGGGACCTTTGAGCTTTCTTGTATATGTCCGAGTGAGGTCTTTTAGGATGACTGACAACAGAGCCTCTCGAACGTGCTCTTGTTGTTCATATGGGCTAATATTTAGTGACTTTCCAGTTTTACGAGGTGATCAGCAACTTGGTTGATTTTTCTATAGCAATGATGAATAGAACAACTTTGCTTGCAGTATCTGAACTTGTTTGAAATTCTGCCTGATTATCCATGGTGCTTTTTCAACCTGCAACATTCCAAGCATTAAAACCGATGAGAGTTAGTTTTAAATTCTAAGTGTAAGAAGGATTTTTGGAGATCTACATCCAACCCAACAAACAGCGCATCCACTTCCAAACTATGGCAAAATTGGATTCTTGAAAGCTTGGTATAGCCTTCCCTTGACGACTCCTTGAAAGGCCACCAATCCTTGATGAGTCCAAAGTAGTTCTCCCATCAACATGAGCTTAATGAAGGGATAAGCTGTTGATCTCCAACGAATAGCCTGAAGTATTGGAGGTGGTTCCGCAGGGAGAGATATTTGCAGCTGCGCCAACCTCAGCTGATCAGATACCTGTTTAGGGGTATAAAAAATTGAGTTTTCGTAATATCCTGTATCAACTGTAGGGCTGTAGGTATAACAATGTTTGTGCTCACAACTGCATGAGTCATAGACTCATAGCGGATTCGACATCTTATCTGATGAGCCAAAATCATATAAAATTTTAGGCTAATTTATGCATTGATTTATTAGTGATTTTGATTCATATGTTCGGATTTATACTTGTTTTGTGCTTATTTTGTGCAATGTAGGTAAAATGCAACATTCCAACGTGTTGTATGGATTTTCAATCCATTCTACACACAAAACAACCTCAAATGGCCAAATGAGACAAACAATGCACAATTTGGGCAACAACCAACAACCCTCCAAACGTTGTCTAGCCATTTTGGGCAAAGATTGGAGAATAACTTCTGTGACCTTCAAATGGTTGTATCTCTTCAACCAAGGCAGGGATGAGGCTGAGATTTCACCACAGAGTAGGTCAAGAAGTCCCCTACAAGTCATGTGTTCACAAGGAAGGCAGAAAATGGAGAGAAGACCGAATTTTTAAAGGATTTACCATATTGGGTAAAATCTACGAGTAATGTCCATCCGGTCCCTTGCAAAGGATTCACCTCTCAACTGGCTGAAGGGACAACCATGCCAATTCACCAGAGTATAACCCAAACACTCCTCTACAACTTCTATTCACACTTTATATGGATTAGACGTCACCAATATGGATATCAAGCCCACTTACCGCAAAGTACCAAAAGAGGGTGTAAGGACATTTGAGTCCTTAGAAAATGAAGAAGCCAAATACATGACCGAAGGGGCACTCCTGTCATTGCTCAACTCACTTGTCCAAGAGGATCACGAGACTCTTATTCACACAGACATCACTTTTGAGAGCTCGAGACTAAGGAGAAGGAGGTGCTTTGGTGGAGATGCTCTCGGTCGGAGAAGAAGCTCGAAGCACACAACTGTGGTAACTTCAATGGAGTTCTTTATGCCTTTTCTTGTATTTTTAGTAGTTCATTCCTTAAGCATGAGCTAAATAGCTAGACCTAAGTCTCGGTTGAGCGAATTCGCTACGTCGTAGCTACGTTTTTCTATGGATTAATCGTTCTCTTTTGCACTTATATGATTTGTGTTCATTATTCTTCATAGATTTAGACATTTCCACCTGTTAGTCTAGGTCTAAACTTGATTTGGATGTTTTCATCGGTTATGAGCTATGTTCTTGCACATATGGAGAGGAAGCCACGATTCATGATTGTGACATAATGAATCAAGCAGCAACTATCCTCATTTTTGTGTGAGACTTAGCTTGTACATCGATGAGTTAGTCCATTTCTAGTCTTGAACCTCTCACTTGGGATCGAAAGAATATGGGGAGAGGAGGCATATATGGCACACACATTGTCGCCCTTAGGGTATAGCACCCCTAACTTGTGGTGCCATGCTAAGGGATAGATCATAGGAAGATCTTGGTTGGTTTAAAGACCTTAACCATATTCTCTAGCATGTTTGGTAGTGAGGCTGAAAGGCAAAATTCTCCTCATGCTAGAAGACGAGCTTGTAGCCTGACCCAGGTGCAAGTTTGTACATGGATCATGTGGTCATTTGGTGCATTTGAAACTTTTGATCCATAGTTAAGATGTTAGGGTGTTGTGATGATGCATTAAGCCGAGCATTGGGTTGTTTATCTCCATAGTTCACTATCTCTTTTAGTTTCTGATCACTGAGGTCTAGTGTAGTGACAAACACTAGTCTTGATTGTCATTAGTTTAGTTTACAAGTTAGTTAAGTTTGTAGTTTAAAATAAACCCCCTATGATTTAAGTTTACATGTTGTTTAGTTGTGAACTCAAGCATGCTTAGGTCCTACTTCTTTAAGAGATAACCCTTACTCTCACGTAAGGTTTACTACTTGAAGACCATGTGTACTTGCATGAGCATTTTGCATTCATCATCATCTTCCAAACTTCCAAACAGATAACTATGAGGATTAGACGCCTTAGAAAGTTCATTGTCTTGGATTAAGTTCCAATCAACCAGCCTTCAAACCTGTTGGCCAAAGATGTAGATAGACATGTGGTTTGCATAATAGTGTCAAAAACTGCCAGACTGAGACTGCTAGTTCACTTCCTGAAGACAAGTGATTTGAAGTTTCAATACTACCTGATGTTGCACAGAATGAACACCTGGAGACTAATGTAATACCTTTATGATAGATATTTGCATTGACTCCAAGGGTATGGTGGTACACCTTCCACATAAAACTATTCAGGTTCAAAGGGATCTTTGAATGCTAGAACCATTGGAAACTCAGCAAATTTTATGATCGTTGTCTGACTTGCTGCCAAGATGATTTAGCTGTAAAGAAGCCATCTTGCTGTGGTTTCTAGAGCATTTGGATGCTCTCATAAAATGAGAATTGGATATTAGCAATTGCTGATACTAAGTCTATAGAGATGGAACTAGCTAGCATATTACTGTTTTGAGGATGTTTCTGGTGGTTTGTGTTTTATGTTTTGTATGAATAGGAAAAACGAAAAACACACAGTTTACGTGGTTCGGGAAATAAACCCTACTCCACGGAAGATATGATGGTTTCTCTCTTTTTCTATTCACTTGTTTTCATCTATACAAGTTGAATATATACTTGGTTTCTCGATACATCTATATATAGGAGCCATCCAATTAATAGTGAGACAAATCACATCAACATCCATTCACATTAAAGGTGATGTGATATGCATGTGTTTGTTGATTTCTCATCACGCATGTATTTCTAATCAGGCATGCATTCTCATCATGCATTCATTTAATGGGAGAAATGCGTGATGAGATATTTCTTTCTTCTCAACAGAGTGCTAATTCAAATTTCAAACAGCAGACAACACAGGCAAAGTTATCTTCAGCTCCAACCCTTTTTTCCTGGGCTTTTCAAGATTAACAACACAAGTTCGAAGTCAACCAAATAAGACCGTCTCCCGATCATGAGTGCCACTGAGAAGACTGCTTGAATGCAGTCTGCACAAGATGATAGATTTTATCCGACTTCATCATCAGTCCTGAAAAGGCCACACAAAAGTTATTATTCAAAAAACTGTGTTCTCTTGGTTGCACGGCCTTATGCAGGAGCAGACACGGGAAATATGGTTCCTATGTCTGCAGTTGAGTCCAGGGTTAAAATGAGGTCCAGCCCTGTTGCAAAAGTAGTGCAAAGCAGCAACACTGGCTGCTGGAAGAGGGAACTATGCAGTGAGTTCTGCAGTATCCTCGTAGTACTGCGGGCGTAAAGGTATTGAACACCGGCTCACCTACCGCGCCAATCCCGGGCACTGCAGCTGTCGTGTTTCAAAATATTCAAATTATCCATACCTCTTTGAAGCGAATTTGAGATGAACTGTGCAGTTGAATCCACAATCGAGGTCAGGAATAAAGTAAGGTCAAGGGCTCTATTACACAAAGTCGTGCAAGGAGATTGCCTGATGCCTGATATACTAACAGAAATTTTCTGCTAGTGGAAGGTATATACCGGACTGTCCCGAATTCTAATCCTGTCCGTCCATTGTTGATCCGACGGCCAGGATCAGCAGCATTTACAAACTAAGTGATCCACTCCTGACTGTCGGTCGGCCAGAATTAGAAAATTCGGGACATAAGAGCTCTGGTCCGGGATTAGAAAATTTTCGGATAAACTAATGCTGACAGCACTTAACAGGAATTATCTGCTTGACTAGTAAACTAGTGATACACAGCTGATAGAGACGATTTTTCTCTTCAGAAAAGCAAAGTGCTCAGAAAATTTATTACGTATCAGTGTTGAAGTAGGAAATGCACTATCATACTTCTGTTAGAGCAACTTCGAAAACTATTTACAACTCACTACTCCATGAGGGATCTACCAATACCCATACTAAAAAAGGTATGCTGACTTGACAAACGTCTGTAAGTGCAATATTGACAAAGGAAGTCTGGATGATCTTCAAGGTAATATATCCCAATGCGATAAAAGGGGACACGCATTACGCATATATCACAAGGACATGCACATCAATATCAATATCCTCTTATCTGTTGATGCAGGAGAAGAAGCTGCTTCAACAACCTGCAGGTTTTGTTTATTCATAAGTTTGAGAAAAAAACAATCCCATTAAAATGATCCATGCGTCTTGAACTAGTACGAAAATAAGGAACAAATGCTTTAGAGGTATCGATCATAATAAAAAGGATAATTGGGAATTATCAAAACCAAGAAAGCGAGTTACTCCTATGTTTGACAACCATCAAAACTCTTTTACAACAATACCAAAAATTAATTGGACTTGTGTCGAAGGGGAAATGGAACATGGAGAGAAAAAGGATAAAAAAAATGAGAGGTATAAAACATAACATATTTTAGTCCCGTCACATTACATCTCATTCTCAAAGTTTCACTCTTAAATATGTCGTTCTCAAGAAACATGGCTCCACAACTTCAGTTGGTTATGTACAATGGGTATGACTTGAGACACTGCACTAACATGATTAAAATTCAACTCGAATCATCAAAACAGATTCAATTTTTAGCCGACCCAGTCATGGTTCACTATATAACTCAGGAAGCTCAATCATCCAAAAGAAAGTTATAATAATCAAATATGGGTGTAGCAAGCAAGAACCATTCAACATTAAGAGTAAGACAAATTGATATTTTTCTTAGATACTGCTGCTTTCTCAAACAAGCATTGTGCTTGTTTATCATCCCTAATAAAAGCACTACCTCAGAGAGGTTTTTTCTTAAGTCTAAGTGTCTAACAGACCGCTCATCAAAAGAGGCTAGAAAATTGATCATAGACTAATCTAGAGGGTGTTCAACAAGGAGGTCACACAGGATGAGTGGCTATAGTTAATAAAGGAGTAAAAGGACAGAGCTTATTGAGAGTAGGTATATGGACGAAGATTCAGGAACAGGGTGAAATCAATAATGATATCAAGATCACGAGAAATCAGTTATTTGCATGCCGCAACAGAAGATATAGAATAAACTACCTTGAATCACAGAAATACGAGAAACTGCCTAAAAAATATACACATATAATCTTTAGAGTACTCACGCAAGTTACACGACAAACCTTGAAGCCAATTTTCTCATAAAGATCTTGTGCTGCATTGTTGTCAGCATGGACATGGACAAACAGCTTTTTCAGTCCTGAAAGCATAAACAAGAAAGAGAACAAAGCTTAAGCACACGAGTAATCCATGGGATAAGAAATGGAAATTTCTATGGAAAACAAAAGTAATGATACGAGCAAAATGATAAAATCAAGAAATGGCACCTGCTATTTTTGTTACATCTCTTGCCAAATACAACATGTTTGCAGCGATACCCTGACGTCTTGCAAACTTGGCCACACATACATTTGCAATGTATGCGTACTTGTGTGCATCAAGAGGCTCTTGGCTAGCCAAAACAGCAGATCGCCTCTTTATTTCCTGCAAACTAATAATAATGTGAATGAGCAAGGTTCATAATTCATGTCTGTACAATTGAATTACGTGTGCATACAAAAGTCATGAACGAAAATTGTGACAAGAAAAAGATTTCAAGTAAAAACTGCCGTAAATGAATAAGTTTCGGCGGGAAAAGTTGAGGAATGGCATGAAGTAGTAAATACATATATAATGCTTCCCAAGTTACGAAGATAGACAATTGCGCGTTTAAGATGAGATAAATGTCGAAGGCATAATACATGTCAACATTCCAAGAATTAGCAGAATTATACCCCAGGATATGTTTCTCCTTGCACAAACTGCCTGAAGCTTAAGTCCAAAGTTCCTACTATACTGTTCAGAACACTTCTTCTAACACATTTATCTTCCTTCTTAACCTGCAATAGGAAAACATTGTCTATGACTTTTGAGCCAACCACAAGAATATCAGCTGAGAACATCAACATGTATAGAATAAAATGGCAGTCAACAACCTTAAATTTTCCACAGTAAATGAATAATTCATAACATATAGTTCTAATATCCATAAGAAAAATAATAAATAAACGATCAATCAGATAGAACATAGCTCAACATGAATCAATGTTCTGTAGTATTTGCAATCTTCAGAATGACAGAACAAATTAGATCAAGTGAGGCTAATGAGAGGAATAACAATCGATTTAGTACAAACGGTATCCCCCTTGTAGAATAGAATATGTGGTCAGTGAGAATTTCTTAAAGCGGGAAGGAATAAGCAGAATGCCTTGCGGAAATATCTAATTCTCTTACTGCAACAAAGCAAAAGCATTTCAAAGAATTTCCATCCTGTCCCAAACATCTCCGCTTCAAAGCATAGAACTCCTGCAAATATGAGGTGAATCAAGTCGAGGACAAAATACCAGGAAGAAGAAATTGCATTAATCCACTAATCACTAAGACAATGAACAATGTTGCCTGAAGCAAATATACTCCATAAAGCGTTTTCTGAAACTAAGGTAGCTAAGCTTGTATAGCATACAAACCACTAATTGGCAACTGCGAAGTAGAAAAAGGAAACATGCTAGGAAATGAGCACTGTTCTGAAACTAAGGCAGCTGCTAAGCTTTTATATTACGTTAATCACCAATTGACAACTGCCAAGTAGAAAAAAGGAAACATGCCAGGAAAATAGACGCTATTTCATAAAAAATAAAATAAAGAATAACATTTGTCATCAAGTCCTTGCTGCAGCCTTTTCCTGGAAGTAAACAACACAGCAGTTGAGAATGGCAGACCATACAAAATAAAGGGATGTTGCCTTAACTATGATACAAATTATGAACGTTTATATCACAAATTTTCAAAGTTAATTGTGCTAGTCAAAGTCACATGGGACTGGGAAAATAAAATAGTAAACCATCAAGTTATCCTATGGGAGCTCACCTCTTTAGCATACTTCTTTTTGTAATTGTCGACATGCCTGAAAAAGGAATTATTAACACCATAAATAACAACTTAAAGTATGTTTGTCCAATGGATGCTTTCCATGGAATTGATGCGACTGAGAAAGCAAGGGCAGGTGAAAAACCATTAAACGAAGTAAAAGACATAATATATATATATATATATTATTGACCTCATACAGGATACAGATTCCGAATGGGCTTCTGCTCGGAGCCATGCCGCTGCCTGCCATATTCAGTCAGCATATTCATAAGATACACAAGGTTTTACCATAAAACATGAAAAGGTTTGTTGATGAATTTTAGCATAAGAAACGTGCAGGTGGTTCGATGAATTTACATTATTTGTGGGAAAGAAAACAAAACTAACCCAATACTCTTCATCAAGAATGGCTTCACGAGTAACAAAGTGACAGAAGTTCCTAATTTGTCGTCCACAATATTCTCGATCAGTAGGTTGCAATCTGCCAAAATGGAGTTCAGACAGCCTCAGGTTATCTCTCTTACTAAGAGACAACTGCTCGATCCTTGGATTTTTTGTACAATTAACTTCTAAACTCTTTGCTATATAAGATGCCTGAGCAGGAAACGATTCCCTGGAAGAGAACCAGTCACATGGTATTAAAAAAACAGATGGCAAGGAAAAGAATCCAATAAAAAGAATCCAATAATTAATGAGAAACACAAAGTATACACTAAAGCCTGTGCTGCAAGATCAGGCAAAAAACATTAAATAAAAAGTTGCTTGAAATAAATTTTCATTAAATGGAGATCTATCTTTCGCAAGTCTTTTCTGAGCATCAACGATCGTTATCCTAATTGATCAGTAAACACTGTTGTTTGCGGCTTCTCCGTATATTTTTCATTCCAAATAAGAACCCAAGATTTTTGCATTGCAAGCATTAGAATAGACAAAAACGCGAGCATCTCGCAAAACATGCTTTCAACACTAACAAAATCCAGACTGAAACCGGTTCACGCTCATAATCGAACTTCGCACCAGGGGGCAAAATATATCACGAGCAAAATTAACAAATTACCCGGGAAACAATCCATGGGCGGATAAAAGATCGTGTTTGATTGATGCAGCCGAATGCGTCCGTTGAACATTTACTGGCGGCAAGAAATTACCGGTCGCCGCCATTGTTTCACCGGTTCTTGATCCCGTTTTTCCTCTTTTCCCTCTCCGGTTACCGAATCGCACACAAACCTCTTTAAGCAATTATTGCGCATTCAATATCGGTTGCCACAGAACACAGCCTTTGAATTTTGTCCTGGATTTCACCAAATGGGCAAAATATTGAAATCCCAGCGGAAATTTAGAACACGGAGGGGAGGCGAAACTACGAAATCAACCATATATAATAAGCACGGAAGGTGACTGGCTATTGTTTATCCACTCTCTGTTGAAGAGGATCCACAGGTATTATCCAAGAAGATTGACTTGGCGTCAAACGAACAGCAGCAACCCATTTATGGCAGGTCGTCGGCTAATAAGGCATTCAGTTTTCGGTTTGCGTTGGCTTGCTCTTTGGACTTTGGAGTTTGGGGACGTTTGAATTTTGCTATAACGGCCAGTGGCTGCCGCCGACGTCCTTTTATAACATTTCACGAATTATTGATTTTTGTATTCTTTTTAATATCGTTTAAAATTATTTTTGCACGAATGAACTTATTAAATATTTGTTTTTTAAAAAATAAACTCCAAAAATAAATTTGTAAAGTAAATGAAAAATGATATGTGTAATCTCTTTACGGACATTATTTATTGACATTTTTAGGTATCAATCATCACAATCACAATTAAAATAAAAAAAATAAAAATAAATAATAAAATTTGTGGTTGTGATAGCTACACATCACAATATCAACAAATGGTGTTAATAAAGTGTGTATAAGTAGCATTGTCCATAGTAAATTATATTTTTAAAAATAAATCAAAATTCGAATATATGTTAGTTGACGTATTAAACGGTTATTGTTAAATAGGCCGCAAATGTAACCATACTCATTCTCGCCAAACTTATCTCCCACCGTACGAAAACATGGCACCAGAAAAAACAAAAACCTGTATTTTGTTTCGCCTTTTCATTTCTTCACCATTCGCGGCTCAACTACTAGTCCGAAAACGTATTCAGAGAGAACGAAAGAGAGATCATCGAAGAGCCCAGCGTGAAAAGGGTGTATTTTAAGTTGGTTTCTTTGTAGAAGGTGTTGGAATAATATAACAGAAGCAACTGAAATGAGAATACTGCTTGTGCAAAGCAAGGAGTTTGCTTCTTATTCAACAGGAAGGGAAAGTCTGCCATTTATAGGCTACAACGATTAGGCTAGTGAAACTGAAAGACAACTGACAAGAACATGAACAAGCCACGTTCAAGCTACAAATAAGGAAACTGACTCAAACAAACTGAACGAAACTTCAGGAGGTGTGTGGATGATGTTGCTGACTTTGTCTTATGGACTTGGTCATCAATTGCACAGTTTCGAATTTGGTACTAACAGAAGGTGCATTTGACTCCGAATTCTAGCTGATTTATGGCAATGTCGTTACACTCGAGAGATAGGTCATGCATTTCCTTGTGAGGTTTACACTTCTGTATAGTCACTCGTGCTATTTACAGTAGGATTGCTTCATTACATTATAAGAATGAGAGCATGAAAGTGAACGGAAAGTTCGTGTCTCACACGACTAGTCGTTGTTCATTCATTCGGTCGTAACACGACAACTTCATCGTGATACCCGACTCTATGATTTCTTCAATTTACATATGCTGCTCTCTTTTGATTTCCCCTCATTTACATATGATACACACTCGCTTGGAAAATTGTTCAGAGAATACACTTTCGTG